>PJEN01006119.1:0-115786 GCA_004024605.1 Pteronura brasiliensis
GTGACCTGTAACTCCCCCCCCACCCCGTGACCTTGTCGCTGTCAGGCCTTTGTCCCGCTGCGCTGGTATTTTGGGGCTCGTCAGGAAAACCTCATCACACCATCTCGTTACGGGTGTTGACCTGGACCTGGGTCTTGCTAGCCTAACTGCTCACGTGGTTTTATTGGGGGAGGCGGGGGTTCAAAACCTCTGTCATCACCGTCTTTCCACTGTGGGTCCTACCAGGTTCTGTGCTGCCTGCAAGGCCTCCTCCCCCGCCCCCACAGTGTGTTATCAGTCTCCCTTTGTTGCGGACAGTTGGTGCTTGGGCCTCTCATTCAGCGTCCTGTCAGGTGTGTCCGTGGAGAATAAAAATGCCTTTGCGATTTCGAGAACGAATTCATGTAAAAATGTTGCCCATACTCTCTAAAGGAAGGGGTAAGACAGGAGCTTGGTTCCTTCTTTTACAAATTTGTCTCTAAGAAGTTCTGTAGAGTTAAAATCTGGATGAAAGAGAAGAGGAAGCACATTTTCTCCGAGGATGTAAGCACACGGGGGACACCTGCAGGTTTGCTCTTGCACCTGCTGGAACCAACTCATTAAAAGGAGATGTCCTTAGACACCCAGGTGAAACCAGGTGATCTGAAATTTTGACTGGACTCCTCCTGCCCCACGGGAGCAGGGACTCGGGGCTGTGAGACGTCCTGGTGACGAGGGCCATGCCCGAGAGTTCAGGGTGTGCTTCCTGTCCCCGGAGAGCATGTACTCTGGTTGGCAGACGAGCAAGAAATAATGTGTATTAAAAACGTGTAGACACAAATAACTGAAGATAAATATGCGAAAACATTATGGCGACATTGACCCCAGAGGTCTCCGGGACATCCCATTCTTAAGTAGTATGGTTCGGTCCGGCTGTCGACAGGCCACGTCTGGCATCCTCCGAACTCATTTTTGTTTTGGAAGAGAAGGTCCTTCTTGGCCTAATCAAAGTGTTTCAAGAGCAAGAAGAAAGGAACTCACTGTTCCGGAGATGGTTTTGGGCTCCGGGGTGACAGCTCAAACCCCTGCTGAGGGCACGTGGGGGATGGGATGCTCCCGGGGCCATGGTCCTGGGGCGGTGCCATGGCTTGGGTCTGCCCTGGAAGCCAGAGGGCAGCAGAACAGAGGTGCTTAGTGGGAGGGCGGTCTGGGTAGCAGAAAGGGAACGTGGGCACCGCCTCGAGGGTGGCAGGGTCCATGGAGGGACAATCCAGGAGGTGGGCAGCGTGTTACTGGAGACCGGCAGTGGGCATGTGACAATTCTCCAGTAATTCTCCAGGTTGTGGTGTGTGTAGCAGGAAGGGCAGAACAGTATAGTGGGGGAGGTAGGAGACCCCTGAGACTCCTGGCTTGGGGACGGCACAGTCAGGCCATCACAGGCAGCTGACTTTGGAGGTGGTGTGAGGAGGAGTGGGCTGGGGAAGCGGGAGGCTGTCAGGTAGGGGCTGATCTAGTGGTTAAGGACAGAGGCCCTGAGCCGTGTTTGTGAACTGTTTCTCGCCTCTCAGAGAACACTACCGGTCGGGGGTATGAAACGAGGAGATCCCCATATCCAACGTGCCTAGCACCTGACGTGCTCTGGGACACACATGGTTGGCAGTTGGCCTCACGTCACAGGTCACGCTTGTGATCTCCCTGTTCCTGTCTGTCTCGGTTTCTTAGGTGGCAGAAACCCAGTCCTGCGTGAGTTTGGTTCCTGTCCACTGCCCGGCCACTCTTCTCTCCCTCTGGATGATGTCAGAACAGGACCTGGCGGATGTGGTGCAGATTGCTGTGGAAGACCTGAGTCCCGGTCACCCAGGTATGGCGCTGAGGGCCGCTGGGCGGCGTCTTCGTCTCTTCTCCCCAGAAGTCCAGGAGCGCTGGCAGGAGTGGTCTTTCCTTTAAAAACAGAGCGAGAAAGTGATGTGTGTGCGGATGGTGGAAAATGGAGGCCTTGACCCCACATCTGTCCTTCCTAAGGGGCAGCCCCCGGTCCCCACAGTCTCTTCCCCCCCGCATCCCTCCCCCACCTGCGGCCGTTCCTTGACACTTGGGGTTCCACCGCTGTCCTCCTCATGACCTCCGCTTCTTAGAATTGGTTAGTGCAGGTGCTTTGTTGGGTGTACCAGTCTGCCTCAGGCACCTGACTGACGGACCTCTTCCCTGTCGGCCTCATCTGCGGTAAAGGGCCTTGCTCCCGTCTCTTAGCAAATAGTTTTGCAGGGTAAGTTCCTGGAAGTAGAGTTTCCGTGTGTTCAGAGTTTCGATAAGAAGTGACAGATTTTCCAGAAATGTTTATTAAGTCATTCTTTCATTGACAGCGAGAACTTTTTATTCTATACTTTCATTAAGACGGGTAGTTTTTCTTAATGACGCTAAAAGCACATATCTACTTCGAAATTTTTTAAATATTTGTTTTGAGAGGATTCTTTATAAAAGAAACCCTAAGTTTCAGGAATTTCACCTATGAAAAAACTTTGTCCGCACACTTACTTTAGAAGATTTCTTTGTAAAATTTCTTTTCCTTTTTTTTTTCTTTTTTATGGTTTGAAGTGAGAAGTGCACATAACAGAATCACTGAGTGTGTTACTTGCCTGGTTATGGTTTTTGGAATCATAGGATTGAAATGCTGACCTTTTTTTTTCTCCACAGAAAAGAGAATTTTCAGAAATCTCCTAAGAGAGTACAATGATGTCTGTCTTTTTTGAGCTATTTGACATGTTAATTGAAAAAACCTTCACTGGGGGAAAAATAGAAACAACCTATTTGGAGCTTAGTTGTGCTGTGGGAGGGAGAGCCGCGTAAACGATGTTACGGGGGGAGGACCAGTCACGAAGAAGTAGAGGCGCTCTTCATGGGGTGCTGTGCTTTTCCTCTGATTTCGCCTCTCATTTGTTTGTGAGAACCACTGCCGCCCGGTGGCTGGTGAGGTCAGGAGTCTGTCAGGTCACGAGCAGGGTCAGTGCGCGCAGCGGAGCGTGTGGGCTCGGCTTCCCTGTGGCAGCCGGCCGGGCCGCGTCGAGCCAGAGCTTGTAGCCGGGCCGCCTCAGCACCCCGCCTCCGGTGCCGCCGAGCGCAGAAGACAAAAAAAGCAAAAAAATAAAAAAAGGGGAAACACTATCACTGTCCCTAAAAATTTGAAAAATAGCTTCATACTTTGGTAGGTGAATGACTGTGTCTTTAGAAAACACACACTGCGATGTTATGCGAGAAACTTGGTCCAGTTACGTAGATTTTAAACTCTTTTAGAACTCTTAAAGGTCTGTGTAGTTTACTACCCAAGTAAATTCTGTCTTTGTAGATTATGGTTCAAAGAAGGCTTAGAGAAACCGTGTCTGACCTTGGTTTTGTCCAGTCTCCGTTCCCAGAGTAACGGGATCATAGCTGGCTGTTCGGTGAGACCGCTGTGTGCCGGGCTCTCTGAAGCCCGCGTAGACAGACGGCTTCTGATCTCTGGCCCGGAGAGCTCGCACGCACCCGGCATGTCCCACGGGGCACACACGCTGGCCTCCAGAGTGGGCTTGAGAGGGAGATGATTTTTTTCCTTCATCTCTGTAGTATGAACTTTGTCGAATTTAGAGGTGCTTAAGCAAGCGGAAGAGATAAAAATGTCCCGTGGTCCTCGCAGTAGAACCGCTTACGGGCGTGAGCGCCTGTCTCCTTCTTTCTGATGCTCCGGTCTTTCTGAACCTGCACGTCCTCCCCATGCGGCCGGCCCCCCAGCTCCCTGGCGTGGACACAGACTGCAGCCTCCATCGGGCCTGGCCTTCAGCTGATTGTCACGGCTTCAACATGAACACTGAGTTCTTCCACCTGATTCCAAAAATAACGTGTGCAAAGTTATACAAAGCAGTGCAAGTGTAGTACAGGACAGCTGTCCTGGCCGAGCTAGCCGTGCTGGAATGGCCGGCGTGTCCACCTTTGTCGTTGGCTGTGGGCCCACGTCCTTTCGTGGGGCTGCTTTGCTGCCCTTTGCTCAAAGCCTCGAGGTGTTCTCGCTGCTGCGGGGCGTCTTCTCTCCCATTACGGGAACGAGCCGTGTGGCCCTGGACAAGTCACCCTCACTGGACTTGCTTCCTCTGCAGCAGATGAAAAGGAGTAGCGTCATGACCGCCAGGATCGCTCTGTCTTCCAGTCCTGGTACAATTCACCAGTTTCCAGGGGGAGCAAATAGACTAAGGTTTTGAGAACCTGTACTTTGCTAACCACAAACACTTGTGGTGGCCTGGATTTTCCCTTTTTTTACTTAATTAAATGAGAGTTCATTCCCCCACATTGCCACGGAGGTGGTTGAAGCCTTCCCTGCCGTGCGGGATCCACAGGGTACGGCGCACAGCCCTTCAGGTACGGGAAGCTGCTTGTTCTTGCTGGCCCTTGGCTGGTTTCTGCAAGGTGCAGCTCTGGATAATTTCTCTCTAGGTAAATCCTTGCCTAGAACCCACGAAAGGCTTGTGTTTGAGCCTCGGGACTGTTTATCATTACATTGTGGTTTCTTGTTGGGTCATCTGGTATGTACAGGCTTAAAGGCATTGACACTTACAAACTGAGATGTGATTTGGAACCTCGGAGCCTCCTGTCCAAGCGACATGCTTAGGGGGCGGTGAGGCCCGGCACCTGGCTATCCCCCAGCCCTCCCTCAGCACATGAGGACTCACAGGTCCACGTGTGTGGGCGGCTTTGTGCGGAGGGGGCAGGGGAGCTCTCTGCTCGGGGGATGGGCCCTTTGTCCCAGCTGGTAGCAGGTGAGAGCTGGCTTGAGTTCCAGCCTCCGCACGGGGCTGCGGGGACGGCGGCTCCGTTTCCCTGAGTGGAGGTGATTGGGCGTGGGTGGTCCTGGGAGGGCCGGGGAGAGGAGCGCCGTCGGAACAAGGCAGACGAGGGTGCCTGTTACGGTGAGTCTGTCCTGCTTGACTGGACTGTGAGGTGCACTTGGAGGGTGGACAGATGATACCCCAAAGCGTGTGTGCACTTGTGTATGCTTACAGGCGCGCACTCAACACCCTGTTGCACTGTGTGTTCTCGCGTACCAGTCGTCATTCTGGGCTGGGGTCCCTGACTGCTTTACCGTGAGAAAATCGGTTGAAGCTGCAGAGCAGGCGGGTGTCTCTGCGCTATGTCTGCGGCCACATGTGGCCACGCAGGAAGGAGGAGGAGAAACACACGGGACGGGCGCGCTGGGGACTGCGGGCAGGGAGAGGGCGAGGAGAAACACTGCAGTGAGACGGAAGGGGCTTCGTGGTGTGACGTGGAGACAGATGGCGAACCTGGAGTTCTGTGTGCTGCTGCAAGTCCGCGTGTGTTTTGAGGTTGACCGGGTCTGGGGCCAGGGCTCAGGGATGGAGGGACGTGTGCCTCAGGAGGGGATCTGGTTGTGGCCCGTTGTGGGGTTTGATTGTGTGTTGATCTTCAGTGTTGAGTTTGTAGTGACCTTGGGATGGAGGGAAGGCGGTCGGCACTGACTGTGGGCAGAGCTGCTGGTCCCCCATGCAGGGGCTGGGTGGCTGGCTGCACAGGGGCAGGGAGGCTGTGGGTGTGACCGTGTCGTGTCTGCGTAGGAAGGCTGCGTATGTACCCAGGGGTTTGATTTCCGGATGAGGTCGCCACCGACAGGCCTTTGATGTGGACAGAAGTCCTTACTGTCCTTGGGTTTCATGAAGCTGGGAGTCAGGTGGGGGAGCTGCACAGAGCCCCAGGAGCGGCGTGCGGCTCTTTGGTCCGTGAGAGCTAGGACAGACGCTGTGCACGCCTGAGGCCAGGCGCCAGCGGTCACAGCGCTCACCCCTGCTGTGTCTGCGTCGGTTTGCAGTCGTGCTGGAGAACCATGTGGTGGCGGACGACGACGAGCCGGCCCTGAAGCGCCAGCGCCTGGAGATCAACTGCCAGGACCCCTCCATCAAGGTGAGCTCCTCCTTGCGCGTACTGTCCTGCCGGGGGTGCCCGCACCCCTGCACTGCCCCAGGGGCCCCCCCTGCCCGGGAGGGGCTCTGCCCACGGCCTCGCTGGCTGCTCGCTGCGGCTGGAAGCTCGGAGCTCTGTGGTGGCCCAGGGTGTGCGGCGTCTGCAGGGCCCGCCGGGCTCTCCGCACTTCCCACCGTGGTCGTGATGCCCCGCGTGCTTGTGCCATGCAGTGCCAGCCCCCAGTCCTCCTGGAGGACGTGGAGGCAGCCTTCCCTGCGCCTGGCAGCTGCGTGGTGAAGACTTGTCTCGGGGAGGGGCTGCTGTGATCACTGTGGGGTTGCCCCACTCAGCGGGCTGGGCCGTCAGCCAAGCCTGTGGATTCTCGAGAAGCCTCGTGTGCTACCCGTGCACCGCAGCCCTGCTCTCTGTGCGCTGGTCCCCGCAGCCCCGCGCCCTTTCTGCCCCACCCCCCGTCTCGGGGGCAGGAGAGGAGAGCGCCAGCCAGTTCCCGGTTGCCAAGCATTGCCTGGGCTGCAGGGACCAGCGTGGGTGCTCGTGGGTGCAGATGCGGGGGTACGCGCAGTGTCTCCGCCCCAGGGGCTGGTGGCGGGGAAGCCAGGGGCTCTCCTGGCCCAGGGTGCGCTGGCGGCAGGGCCTGGGGCCTTGCTGGTAGGCAGCGCTGCCGCTGGAGGTGCCAGGCCGGCCACTGGGTGGCAGGCTTGCTGTGCACAAGCACTTGGCTGTGTCCGCCCCGGTGTGCCGCCTCCCCAGCTAGATGGCCCGGCCTGCTTGCGCGTGTGCCCGCCTGTCGCCTGTCGCCCGGAGCACACCCTGCTCACTGCCACTGCTCCTGCCACGGACTGGGCTCACCCGAGGGGGCGGCGCGCGGCCCCTGTTCTGCGCGCCTGTTGTCCCCGGAAACAAAGGAGCCCAGGGGCAGGGGCCTTTCTGCTGGAGTGGACACTGTTGGGATCAGGGCCTCTAGACCGGGATCTGTGCCGCTGTCCCCTGTGGCCGCGACACCCCTTCTGAGTGGTTTCTCCTTTCCTCTTGCAGTCATTCCTGTACTCCATTAACCAGACGATCTGCTTACGGCTGGACAGCATTGAGGCCAAGCTGCAGGCTCTCGAGGCCACGTGCAAGTCGTTGGAAGAGAAGCTGGACCTGGTCACCAACAAGCAGCACAGCCCCATCCAGGTCCCCATGGTGGCGGGTTCCCCTCTCGGTGCGACCCAGACGTGCAACAAAGTGCGATGGTAAGAGCCCAGCGGAGGGTGGGCCGCCTGCTCCCTGGCCCCCCGGGCTCCCTGGTCCCCTGGCTCCCCAGCCCCCCAGGCCCCCCGCCCCCCTGGCCCCACAGCCCAGCTGTTCGCGTCGCCTTGCGCGTGGCTGGGCGGCTCGTTTCTTCGCAACCACAAGCCGCACGGGGGACGCCCAGCCCGGCACCTTGAGGTCCTTCCCCCGGTCTCTGTCGGACAGAAGCCGCACTGCGCATCCTCTCTCTGGGCCGGGGCCACTGGGTCCTCGAAGATGTGCATTCCTCCCCTTCCTCTCGGCTCTACCTGGCCCGTGTGCATCCCGGTCGTGCTTATCCATTTCACTCGAATCACCCGATTTTCCCTTCATATCAGTAGTTGTTCCTGTGCCTTTTTCTTCTTTTTAAATATTTGGAATCTAAAGACAGTGATGTGTGTGGTCCTTCAGGCACTGTTTGAGTTGGAACTTGGTGAAGGATTTGCTTAGACGGGAAAGGTGCCTCGCAGTGTTTGGCCTGTTCATGGATGTCCGTCCTCGGCGCCCGCGAGATGCCGGAGCCCCCACGAGGAGCTGAGGCTCAGTCTGGCACCTGTGCTTGTCCCCGCAGCTGGCTCCAAGGACGTCCAGCGTGTGGTGGTGGCAGAATTAGTCCTTGTAGCTGACGAGCGCTTGAAGTGTGTTTTCGGGGGCCTTGCTGCCGTGTTTGCTGGGCTCCCCTGTCCACGTGCCCTGGGGACAGGAGCAGCAGGAGGGCCTTGGTGCACTTTTTCCGGGGAATGTGGGGTTGGGGAGGGGTTCCTGGTGTGGTTTGGGGGTGCCCACGACGAGGCTTCACCTTGAAGGCGACCCCTGTCCCGTGTTGTCCGGGACAGCTGTGGGTGACCCCTGCCTTGTGGGTTTAATGGATAGTGTCCTCCTGTGTTGGGATCTCTGTGTGGCCTCACACCCGATCTCTGTCCCTGAGGGGGGATGGTTGTGGTATTCTCTGAGACAGGTCTCCTGCCCGCCTCTGTGTGTCCTCCCCAGAGGTGTGCTCTGCAGGCGGGGACACTCAGCCCAGCCTTTGGTTCAGAATAGGTTTCCTGTCATGCCTTCGTACCCTCAAAAGTAATGTTGAGAAAGTAGAGTTTATAATGGAAAAGGGAGTATAACGTCTTAATTGTGACATGAAGAGAAATAAAAGGGTAGAAGGTATAATAAAATAGCCTGTGTTTTGGGTTGTAAATGGTTGGAGGAAATACCCAAGGAGGCAGTGAGCAGGCCATTTGCCCAAACCCCGTCTGCCGAGTCCCAGTGACGGGGAGGGCTGTCGCACTAGGCCACACCGCCTGGGAACTCAGGTACCAGTCGTCATGGAATCTTACAAGATGAGCGGTTCTTGATGAAGTTTCAAATAAAGCAAAATGTAATTTTTTTCTAGACTTGAACCATAGTTGAATTCCTAGAAGATTTGTTGTAGTAAAACTATCCAAAAATATCTTGAGTGGAAACGCAGGGTAGCGTGAAATTTCAGGCTCTGGACGTTGTTAGAATCCTGTGTTCTCTCACGTGAGTGCCGGGGACATTTGAAGTTCGTGCGGCAAGACCTTTTGTTAGATGTGAACGCCTCACGTACTGACGATGTCTTAGCCTTCGTGGCGTACACGCCACATCGCAGTGGTGTCTTGTGACGACCCGGTGTACCCCACTGGGTTTCAGCGCTTTGCCCGCTCACCCCCACCCCCGGGACCTCCATTGGGAACTGCTGCTCCGAGGGGTAGGAAGAGAAGGAGGGACACGCTGCCTCCAGCTCGAACGCCAGACGCTGGTCTGCGCGGAGGGTGGTCCTCCCGAGCCTGTCACTTTCTCAGCGGTGTTTGGAAGAGCTGATCTCCGTGAGTCGGGGAGGATCCATTCGGATCCTTTGCCACTGATTCCTTGTACGGTTCCGGCGGGCTCGGAAGCACCAGCTGGAGGGCTGAGGAGGGCACCTGTGACGGCTTATTTCGGGATTCCTTCTCTCTCCAGAGCGGTGTGCGTGGTGGGGAGCACAGGCCTCTGCGTGCCACAGGCTGCCTCAGGCTGAGCTGGGCCAGATCACAGAGTCGTATTAACTGTCCTCATCTTGCAAAGCAGGACAAGATGACGGTGACCTAGGCATGCCTTAGGAGCCTCTTGGCATTTCCCATAGTTTTAACGATGAAGCTGGCAGGTGGGGAGGAGGGTGGCGGTGCCCCCAGACCGGTGTGCCACGTCCCTCCGGGGTTCGGGCGGTCTGATGACGGAAGGGCTGCTTGGATAAAGAAAGGCATTGCCGGGCTGCAGGAAGCCCCCAGCATTTCTGACCCTCCTCAGCGTTTTCGTGATTTCAGGCTCGTGGGGAGACCCCATCAGCTCTTCCTGAGTGGGAGTGCTGTGATCTGGCTGTGACCCCGACCTGCTGTGGTTTTCTCCATGTGTATTGACAAGTGGCAGAGCGAAAGGCAAGTTTTCTGGCTTGGACGCAGATGTTTAACCTAGTCCGTCCAAATCACTCAGGTTTCCTGGCTTTACAGAATGGTACAGGTGATGTAGAATGAAATCATTCTAGAATACACACGTGCTAGGCTTCAGCACAAGGTGCGTTAATACTGTTAGTAAAACCGTTCGATGCAGACACTGACGGAGAAGAATAGAAGGGACGGTCCTTTCTCTGTTCCCTCCTAGGCATGGTTTTAAATAGTGCCTTTTTTTTTTTAAGATTTTATTTATTTGTCAGAGAGACAGAGGGAGCGAGCACACACACAAGCAGAGGGAGCAGCAGGCAGACGGAGAAGCGGACTCTCCCCCCACCAGGTGAGGAGCCCAACGTGGGGCTCGATCCCAGGACCCCAGGATCATGACCAGAGCCGAAGGCAGACACTTAACGACTGAGCCACCAGGCACCCCTGTACAAGTGATTTTTAAAGAAGTAGGACAATAGTTCAAAACGACTAAGGTGAAATTTTGGGGAGAAGTAAAGAATAAGAATTTGATCTCAGTACATCAGTGAAAAAAATATAGTTTAATTTGCAAGTTACGAATATGTAGACACATAAGTAATTAAAAACTATAAGTGTCAAGTGTGGGCAGTGAGTGAACTTAGAAGAGGGAAAGTCTCCAAAACAAACTAGAAGTGGCTTAACACCAAGTCACAAAGTCCTTTCACCAGTTATCTGTTTTGGGCCTCGGGTATTGAAGATAAAAGTTGGATTATTTTATATGCAACCGTATGCTTTTAAGAAGAACGTAGCATTGTTGGGGCCCGTCTGCATTTGTTGTGGGTGGTTCGTGGCAAGGTCTGAATGTCACTGGGCCCGATGGATGCCGTCGCCGTAAGGGTCTTTTCAGTTAACGAGGATCCCGGATGGTGCCTGAGGAACCGTCCCCACAACCACTTGCGCTTGCATTTGGAGAGGCCCCCCGTGGCCCAGAGCCAGCCGCGACCCCCGGAGCAGGCCCAGTCCCTCCGCACTCGGAGAGTCACTGCCCTGTCGGTTGCTTCTGATGACGGCCAGCCCACGTGAGCGCGCTCTGGGCTCGGAGAATCCGTCACCCGTCCGTGTCCTCCGGGCGTGCGGAGTGGGCGTGTGGCGTCCGATGGTCAGAGTTTACACCCAAGTGCGATCGTCGGAGCAAATCAAGAAAAGGCAGTGACGGAAGCTGTTTTTCTGTGGAGCTAACGCTTGATCGTTGTAATAAGAATGTCTGTGAGGGTCTTCGGAGGGGTTCTGCCCCTTGGCGGTGCTCTCCTTGGGGAACGGGAAGGTGGGCTGCGGTGACTGCAGGCAGGTGCTTTTCGTCCTTGAAAGTGCACCGCAGATTCGGATTTTGCTTAATTGTGATTCTGGGTGTTGCGACTTGAGTCTTTCTGAAGCTGCTTTCCCCGGTGGCCGAAGGGGCAGGCGACTGGAGTGCTCCGGGATGGGCCGTGCCGGTCCCTGTACCGCGGGCTCGTCCTTCCAGGCGCTGTTGGGGGGACCGGGTGCACAGACAGGGACACTTCCCCAGGTCGGCTCAGAAGTTCCTCCTTGGCCCTTCTTTGAAGCTAGACGCAGAGCCCTTTGAGGAGGGCGCGGGGAGCAGGACGTGGCCGAGCGCAGCGTAGCCCCAGTGGACGGCTTCCGGGCAGAGCCAAGCCAGGATCAGGGGACAGAGGACCCACTTGTGCATCAGGGTCTTCTATTTATTTGTTTTTTAAAGATTTTATTTATTTGAGAGAGAGACAGATATGGAGAGCACAGAGGGAGAAGCAGACTCCCCGCCGAGTAAAGAGCCCGACGCGGGACTTGATCCCAGGACCCTGAGATCATGATCTGAGCCGAAGACCCTGTGTCACTGACTGAGCCCCCCAGGCGCCCTGTGTGGCGGCGTCTTATAGGGCCGGACTCCTGGGTGAGTCAGAGGGTGACTTAGACGTGGGGGTTCTGTGTTTGTTTTCATTAATGGGATGTCCTAATTAGAAAAATGCTTGTTTCTTACTTTTAAAAGCATATGTTTTTTGTTTTTTTAAGGCACAAAGGTTTATTTTTATTGAAATATAATTGCCCTACAACAGATTTTTATTTTTTAAGCTTAAATCTTTTTTTTTTTTTTGAGGGCTTTAGTGTGTTTCTACAATACTCAGACATAAACGTGATCTCTTTTCAAAGTCCTGTCCTTCAGAGAGCTGTGTCACACCAGACACACGGAGGAGGGACGTCGGGTTATTTTCCTGGAAGCTGCTTATTTACCCACGGAGAGCTGAGACCCTCGATCAGCAAATTACTGCAGGTCCCTCTGCCACTGTTGCTGAGTCATTGTTCTGTTTCCCGCAGGCCTTCTGTCCGAAACGTGGTGCGTGTTCGGGAAAGGTTGCTCTGGAGCCCCGCGGCTTCCGGGTGGAGAGGGGTCCCCTTCCGAGCATCTGTGCCGGCCTCAGAGTGCTGGCCGGGGCTGAGAGCGGCTCCCTCGGGGCTGTGGGCCTTCTCAGTCGGGAGTGGAGCTCTGCACGGCTGCTCCGGGCAGGGCTGTTTGAACCGCGGGCAGATGGTTTGGTCTCAGCCGTGATGGGCTCGAGTACAAATTTTGAGTTTTTGATGTTTCCACTTACTTTTGTAGACGTAGGATTTCTCTTCGCGACCGAGGCACACTGCGTGGGACAGCGGCCCACTCTTAGTGCCCTAATCACGACACCCGACCAAGGGAAGCACACCCTCATGCACGCACGATCTGGGGAACCATGAACCTGCTCTCACGACTCACACCAGCTCTCTAATTCCTGGTTTTCAGCTGCTGTTGTTAATGCTCTTGTGTGTTAAATTCCCGTTTGCCGTTGTTTACGAGCCGCTGCGACGAGGGTTCTTCTGACCCCGGGGGTGAGGGTCGCAGGCTGGCGCGCTCTGTGTCTGAGAACGCGGCTCTCTCCTGTTTACGTCCCCCCGAGCACCTGTCCACGGCGCTCTTTGCTTGCGAGAGGGTCTGGGAGTGGAGCCTGGCTGCGTCGCGGCTCCCGGGCAGGCCCGCCGTATGCGGAGGGCGCAGGGGTTCATGGTGGACACGAGCCCGCCGCCCCCCGGACGTGAGGACCTCGGGTTGTCGCCCCCCTGCTGCCGCACCGCCTCGTGTGCGCTGTCGAGGCCTGGGACCGGCGCGCGGTGTTGTAAGTCGGCCACGCCGCATGCGCGGTTTCACGATGAGCCGCGGTCCTGTGCGCCGGTCCGGGGACAGCCGTGACAGCGGCGAGGGACATAGGCTTGCGGGGCACGCCTGTCTGTGGAGTTTCAGAAGGATCTGCAAGTGCGTTTTCTTCGAATAGAAAGTGGAATTACTTGAGTTTTTGCTAGCTCGCTTGCATTGACTGAGATTTCTTCCTTTGGAAAATGTGTATCGTATCCGATTTACCCAGCTGAACTTTACGAATGGTTCCTTTGGATTGGGAAGGGATCAGCTGTCAGCGGAATAGGGTCCACGGGAGGCTTCACTGCGGGTGGGAGGGAGGCAGAAATGTTCCCAAATATTTTTCGAACGTTCCGGCGGGACTCCTCCTCCCGCAGCCACAGAGCACGGAGCCGTCCCTCCGGTGTGCCCAGACGCTGTGCAGGGCTGCTTGCTTCACTCGGGTGGGCCGAGGGAGGCACCGTGAAGGAGCCGGAGCCCTGTGAGTTTGTGGTCTTGCCTCCCCCTTGACGGCAAGGTCCCTGCCCGGCTCGGGTTGGTGCGAGCGATAGACTGGGAGCGCCTGGGCAGGAGGGTGGGTGTCTCTTCGGTGCCCAGACCACGGCTCTCGCTGAGCTCTCAGGACTTCTTCCGGGAAGGAGTCGGCAGGGGACTCTCCTTTGGGCATTTCGAGTCATTTAACCTTGTCTTTGGAAGGTTAGTTTCTCCTAGGATGGTCGTGCCCCCGCACCCGCCTGCGTCACGGGAGGTTTCGGCACAGAATGTGGTTGTGGCCTCCCTTCTCCGTCTTGCGGTGGCGCGAGGCCTGGTCCCTGCGTCCCCTAGCCACAGATGCTGCTTCCATGAACATCCACGGGCCTGTCACTGTTGGGATTAACCCGACTGGCCGGCTGCTGGCTTCTTCTCTCCTAGATGGGCGTTACCGTGCGGTGAACGCCGACGGTGCTGGTGGATGGTCTCCTTGGCCACTGGGAGCGACCATCCACGCTGCTCGTTATAAAGCTGACCTTCCGTGCGTGCCTGTGCCGTAAGGGAGTTCCAGAGGTGTTCTGGGGTAACCCCAGTGTACTGAGATTCCCCGCCCCGCCATTCCCGTGGCGGATGGGCTAGTTGGTGGCCGCTCGTCCCCTCCGAGCTCGCTGCAGCTGCAAACCCGGAGCAGCCTGCCGTTCGGTTGGAGCTGGGCCCCGAGCTCCCTCCTGCCGTCCTCGTTGAAGGGGTTCTCCGTGAGGACGCATCCTGGCTCTTGTGTGTCTGCGTGTGCAAGTGTCCGTTCGGGATCGGTGATACGCCCCTGAGATCTGTGTGAGGTTAGAGCCGGTTCACAGAGCTGCTGTCGCATTCTCTCGGCTTACACGGAGCTGACATTGGGCTCTTCTAGGGAACCGTTGGAAACTCTGGGTCCCCTGACCTGGCGTGATTTTGGCTTCTCTTTGCCCGAGGTCTGCGTGTGTTTGTCGCTGGGCCGTGTGCATGTCACATGCTGAGCTCCTCTCCAGTGGTGGCCGGTCTGGGTCCTGGGCTCCCCTGCCCCTCCCCCCAGTGTCCCCACCTGCATCGACCATGGTGTGGGTCCTTAAACCCTGTGGCTCAAACAAGCTTCTTTTCTGTTTTCCTTCTGTAATAAAAAGTGGAAAACACCAACTTGTGAGAAATAGTTTAAATCCTGCATTTTTCAGGAAGATTTTCTTTTTAAGTCTTTTATTTTTGTGGTTTGTTGATTTTTTTAGACTTCGACAGAGCCCCTTGGCATACATTCAGATGACAGTCCCGTTCTGTGTGAGTGAGGAGCAGAGGGGACAGAAATGTTAATGTCTAAATTCTGGTACAGAGAATTCTAACATGGTCACAAAGCGGTTTCCTGCCACAGAAGAGACGTTGAAGGCCCATTTGTGAGTTAGCTTGGAAGATGTTTGCATGATCCCTCTGAAAGCTGAAGACGTTTTGTTTTAAATCCATCAGAATAAAACCGTGAAACCCCACACTGAAAGGGTAACGCAGTATGGCAGTAAGTGCCATCGGACCGTTCCTGGGCTGGGCTCACAAGGGGCTGGGAGCGTGAGAGGCAGTTGGTTTTGAGTACGAGCTCTGTCACCCGTACGTGGGGAGGCCGTGGGCACGTCCGTACCCTCTGCAAGCACCAGTCCCTCCTCAGTGCGCAGACAGTGAAGCTGCCCGTGAGGTCATGCGTACGAGTGCGCGGCGTTCCTTCTCTCCAACCCCCGTGAGGCCGCGAAGACGGATCATACAAGAGTTCTTGTTCACCGAGGGTCTCGCGTCAGCCCGGCCTCGTGCCCTGTGCTGGGCCCCGAAGCCCACAGCGTTCCAGGACTCTCCGTGGGTGACTGCGCCCTCAGTGGTCCTTTGCGTGTCTTCTTGTGAGGTTTCTGTTCTGGCCCGTGATTCTTGGTCTCTTTCGGCACGTGGACCAGCAGCTTGAGACCAGGGAATCTGGAGGCAAGAGCCAGAGGCCTGAGCTCAGTCACCGGGCTTAGTGTGGAAGTCACTCCCCCGTGAAACACGCAGGCTTGCGTTCTGGGCACTCCCCGGGGCGGCAGGTGGACAGAGAGAGCCTGTGCGCGGTGCGGGGGCCGGGGAGTGCCTTGTGACAAGCTGAGTGCAGCACGTGGGAAACCGCAAGCAGGGCACACCTGTGCCTCTGACGCGGGTGAACTCGTGTGTGAATTTGTTGTTGGTGTTGGGAACTAGCGGCACCAGCAGAATCCCGGAAGAAATGGTTAGAAAAAACACAAAACCGCTGGGCTCACTGGGGCTGGTCTCTAGACCCCCCAGAAAATTCTAATGTTGAAATAGTAGTGGCTTGTGAACTGTGTGAGCTGTTGCTCACTGGTTTCGGTTCGACTGTCCCCGGAGAAGTCTTGCACAGTGTCACATGGCCGTGTGGCCTTGGGCAGGCGACCGTATCACCTGGTCTGCACGGGGAAGGCCGTGCGGTGCCCGCGTGTTTCGAGAGTGTGTCCTTCCACGTGGGGTCCTTGGGGCGGTGCTGCCCACCGTGACTGCTCCTGGGGGCGTTGCTGGGGGCCCTGGACTCGGTCACTGTCCACAAGGGGGCGTGGTCCTTGTGCCCCTGGTCACAGGTCACTGTGTATCTTTTACTTCTGATCAGTACCATTTTGAGGTAAGTGTATCCACTTGGGTAATTAGCATAATCTCAGTTAGGCCTGCACATTCGCTTGTAATCAGCGCAATCTTAGAATTACAACAGGCAGCACAGTCCGAGTGTCATTTTTCCCCTTTAATTTTTTTTTTAAGGTTTTACCTGTTAGGGTCACGTGGGTGGCATAGTCGGTCAAGCGTCTGGCTTCAGCTCAGGTCCTGGGATGGGGCTCCGTGCATGGTGGGGAGTCTGCTTCTCCCTTTCCCCCCGCCTGTGCTCTCTCCCGCTCTGTCTGTCTCTAATAAGTAAAATCTTTCATTTGATAGAGAGAGAGTGAGCGCACAAGCAGGGGGAGCAGCAGAGGGAGAGGGAGAAGCAGGTCCCCACTGAGCAGGGAGCCGGATGTGGGGCTTGGTCCCAGGACCCCGAGACCATGACCTGAGCGGAAGGCAGACACTTCGCTGATGGAGTTCCCCAGGTGCCCCAGTATTTTGGTTTTTATTTAATAGAAACTTAAGAACCAAAACGACAAACATATAGGTAAAGATACAGAAAATGATTTAAGGTTGTCGACGAATGAATTGGGCCCATAGTTTTTAGAAAACAAAATGAGGGAGGGAGAGAGAAATCGGTGGGTGGAACACAGCAGAGAGCCTAGAAATAGGCCCGCAGAGCTTCGACAGAGGTGCGAAGACCCATCAGCGGGGGAAGGGCAGCCTTTTAAGTCATGGAGTCAGGACACCGGGACATCTGCAGGAAGAACGAGAGGAAGGAGCCTGGGGTCACATCACCCCCGGACCTCTTAGACGTGGTACTGAAAGCAGCGTCCGTGAGGACAATGAGGAGTTGGACGTGGTGGAATGACAAGCTTAGGCTCCTCGAGGAGGGGAGATGCGGGACGCACCGTGCGGCCCAGCAGTCCCGTTCCTGGGCACATGGCCTGGAGAAGTGAGAGCGTGTGTCCACGAGCGCCACGCAAATGTCTGTGGCAGCCTTGTTTGAAGTGACCCAAACCAGCCGGTCTCCCGCTGCCCGGGTGGGGGTACAGGGTAGAGGGCAGGCTGCCCACGACTGACGCCCTGTGCTGTGGGAACGTCCTCAGCAGCCCCGAGGGAACGACCTCGGGGGTTCTGCCCGGCCCAGAAAGCTGGTCTCAAAGGCCAGTGTGTGTCTTGTGTTGCCAAGTGTGAGAACCGCACAGGTGGAGAGCAGGTTAGCGGTTGCTGGGGGCAGGGATGAGGTTGGGAGGGCAGACATGTCTCAAGGGGCAGCGTCAGCCCAGGAGTACGGGTGTGCGTGTGGGGTCGCTGCTCCCAGAACCACACACGCAGACACACGCGCACGCGTAGCCGGGAAGTCTGAGAAAGGACTGGAGGCTCGTTCCCAGAAGTGTTCCCAGAAGTGTTCCCGGGTGAGTTTCGGTCTTTCCCTACTGTACTGAGCTACACGCTTTATAGGGTGTCACCACAGGGGCACGGGACTCTGGGTACTTTTACCGCCTCTAATTATTTCAAAGCAGAACCAGTAGGCGATACCATCGTGGGTGTGGCTGAGAAAGGAGGCGTGATAGAGTGAGAGAGGGACTGTACAGCTGTAAGGGTTTGTGCTGGCATTGGCCAACACACTTGTGGGGGCAGCCAGGCTCATTGGACATCTAGAGCAGGTCGGCAGGAGCGGGGGAGGTCAGGATCACCTGGCGGGGGCCACTTGGCGTCTCCAAGACCAGGAAAGAAGGCCTCGACCCCTCACCTGATCTGGCCAGGCCCACCCGGGATCATCTCCCTTTGGTTAATTTGGAGTCAGCCAGTGAGGACTTTTAATCACATCTGCAGAATTGCCTCATAGCACATGCAGGTCAGTGTGATTGAATAATTGGGGAGTGTAGTTCAGTCCAGGCAGGACATGCACATTATGGTGGCGATTTTCCATATCAACCCTTCGACGACAGTTTCATTCTTACTAGTGTGATATAGATGTTCCTTAATTTTTAAAAAATGAGATTTTTTTTGTACACCTTGAGGCTGGTAAACTGCATTGCTTGAGTTGAAAGTGTAAAATTTCTGGCGTGTTGTAACACTGACTGATTTGCTTTCTCAGATGTTTGTGTTATAATCTAATACCATCATCTGTTTAAAAACACCCCACGAATGCGCTTTCTCCAGTTGAATTTCACTATATTCCTTTGCTTTTTTTTTTTTCCCCAAAGATTTTATTTATTTATTTGACAGAGAGAGATCACAAGCAGGCAGAGAGAGAGAGGAGGAAGCAGGCTCCCCGCTGAGCAGAGAGCCCGATGCGGGGCTCGATCCCAGGACCCTGAGATCATGACCTGAGCTGAAGGCAGAGGCTTAACCCACTGAGCCACCCAGGCGCCCCATTCCTTTGCTTATTTGAAAGTTCGTTCCCATCTCTTCTCCCTGGAGTTTGCTGGGTCCATTGGCCGACATACTTCTGTGCAGTGGGGGCAGAGAGAGAGGCTGAAGCTGAAGAAAGTGTTTCTTGTAGCTGTGAGGCCGCAGGTGTTGAAAGCTGTTTCGGACGGTCTTCTGACAGCGTTCGTACCCGGTCGAACAAAAGCGCGTCCATGTGTTAGCCTAGAACGAACTCGTAATAGTCCAGGATTCCGACTGCGTCCCTGAGATGGACGGGGCTTTCGTGTTGACTAATCCTCGAATCCGTGGATGTGTATGACTTATCACTTAAAGGGAGACGAGGGTCAGCCCTGGTCCTACTTCCAGTGCTAGTTTTCGAAGCTTCAAGTGCTGAGAAGCTTCGCTCTGGGAGGAGAGACGCCTCTCAGCTCCTCGGGCCCTGTCTAAGGGCCTTGTACGCTGTCATCGGGGATGACTTTTGATGATCTCTGGGCTCACGAGGTAACTAGGTCGTCTGTCAGGTTTGCCAGAAGCCGAGAGCAGGGTGCTGGTACTGCGCCGGGGCCGCCGTGGCGGTCAGCAGCGGATCGGCTTTCTCACCCCAGCCTGGTGCCTCCCCGGGGCCCTGCGTTCCGCTGACCCCCCGGACGGATGGTGCGCGTCTGTGTAGCTGCAGGGACGGCTCCTTGCCCTTTCGGTGGGAAAGGGGCTTTGTGAGAGAGAACGGACACGTTGCCCGTTGCGTTCTCTTGAAGCGAAACGGTTTTAGGAAGAGTTTGTTCTGCAAGGCGAGGAAGTGGACTTGGCGTTGCTGAGAGCGGCCCCCGTCCAGGAGCCCCGGACGTCGTGAACATCCCTTCGGGCTACTCGTTCTCTTGACGCTGGCTGCTTCCGGACATTGCTTCCTTGCCCTCGACAAGAGCTGTTAGGGAGGAAAGGTCTGTTTGTCCAGCAGCGTTGCCAGTCGGCGCCACGAGTACATTTTAATCCGTTCCCTTCCAGCCTTCGAGAGCTTTCGTGTCCTGCCGCCCCTGGTGAGTTCCCTTTAGCGCACTGCTAGCCCACAGAGCCGTCCTAGTGAGTGGCTCGTGGGAGGAGACGGCTGGGGAGGCCTGTGTGGAGGATCCCGCAGGAGAGCGGGGCTCCATGGAATTTGCTGCAGGGAAATAGCAAATGCCCAAGAACCAGGAATCTCCTGTCTCGACATAGGAGACTCGTAAATCTGGAAAGTCCGCTGTACCCGTGGTACCGAGTCGGGGGTCACGGCCCGGGTTACTGTGATGCCTGCCCTGTGGCTGGGCTGTAAGGATTGGCTTCCTTTAGGTCCTTGTCTGAGGACAAGTAGAATCGCCGAAAAATAATAATTGTGAATGAAATGCCGTTGATTCAGCTTTTATCCTAGAAAAACACCTCATGGTCCTGTGGTTTCCACTGGCATGAAACGGCGCTGTCTGTGCCCCTGATTTGGGGAGAGGGGGTTTAACAGCCGTGTGGCTGTGACCCTGGGTTGCATTTTCATACACGCTTTGGGTTACGCGAAACTTCTCACGTGAAAGCATCGTCTCCCCCCGAGTGGTAGAATTTCAGAGTGACCTCTTCCCACGTGGTGCTGCTGTGCGTTTCCAGTGCGGCCTGGCCCCTCCCCGCAAAGCAGGCCCCGGCTTCCTGGGACCACAGCTCCAGTCGCCGGACGCTCAGCGACCCAGTGCCGGGAGTCCGCGTGGTGAGATGTGCTGTCGGCTGCCGCTTGTTGAAACTCACAGGCCGCCTCCCAGAGGGTGTCCGGGCAGGGTGCCGCCTCTCGGAGGGGACTAGGGCCTCTGTTCTGTTGTCTAATCCTTTTCCTTTGGGGGGAAGAGCCCAGGCTCTGTGTTACGGTTCCCACACTCCCCTGGTAGCAGCCGGAGGGGACACCGTTGCGTGGTTTTGCCCCTTTCCTAGCAGACCTAACCCTGGGGTGGTGTTGGCAAGCGTCATGCTGAGGAAAGCCTCGATTTGTCATGGAGGAAATCTCTGGGACGCACTGAGTATGGATAGCAAGCTGTGTTTATGCGGACACAGTCCTTCAGAGACCTTAACTGCCCAATACCCCGTGAGCTCTCGCTCCTTTCTGTGTCAATATTCCTACTCGACTCCACTGAGAACACTGGCCGTGAGGGACGGTAAACTCTCTCCTCAAAAGAAAAGAAGTAAAACACAAAAAGAAAAAGGGAAACACCTCCGGTTTATTCTTCATCCAGTGTGGACCGTCCCTTACCTTGACCCGTGACTTCCGCTTGGGGCCACCTCCCTGCCCTTAGTGCAGGTCATGGGGAGCCGACTGTATTGAATGACTCTTATGTACGCTGAAAATGAATGTTGTTGTTTTAAGGTCTTCTTTTTCTTTGTGATTCTTTTGTTCCCTAGCGTCGTCCCCCAGACTACAGTAATACTCAACAATGACCGGCAGAGCGCCGTTGTAGCCAAGATGGACGACCCCTTGAGCGGCAGGGCGCCGGATTCCCTGGAAAATGTCATTAGCAAGTCAGTAGCCACAACACCAGCCCCACCTTTCACTGCCACTGCCACCGAGATGAGTCCCCTGGAGAACCAGCCAACGTTCCGAGCCGGGCACAGCCGGCCGCAGTTCTCCGTGGTAGGGGAGGGCCGAGCCGTGCTGCGTGCCCGCGTCCTGACGTGCTAGCTGGAGGGGCGGATGCGTCCAGGGGGAGGCACTTGGAGCTGCCATGTCCAGTGCTCTCGTGCTGTAGGGGAGCTGGCTGGATGTTTCCACAGCAGCCGCTGGAGCTTGTGTCCCCCTCCCTGAGCGCCCCGCACTCACGTCTGTCTGTCTGTCTGTCTCTGTAGCAGCATGTCAGGTCAACAGACAGGCTTTTTTCAAGTTTGCTGAGTGAGGAAGGCATGTCCAGGTGATGTTTCTCTTTGGAGACCCGGTGGATGTCACCTTGGTCAGAAATAGGAGAGCCCGATGGCAGTGTGTGATGGTGAGGTCACTGCGGGCGGCCTTGCCTGGCGGTCTGGGCTCAGCTTTTCCTGGGAACGTGCCTGAGAGGCCTCTTTGGCCTGTGGTTTCCATCAGTGTGTCCACAGAGTTCTGTTTGGCCTTTGCTCTCCATCCTCCCCCAGCTGTGTCCTGCCTCCTTTATTGTCCTAGCCCGGTCTCGAGGGGCCCCGCCGGGCCGCGGCCTGCTGTGTCGGGTGGGAAAGGCCATCCAAGGAGACCCGGCCAGTGGAGGCAAGGCAGGGTCAGGCGGGCCTCCAGCGGGGCTTGGCTGGAGGTCAGCTGTCAGACTCGGAGCATTCGGGAGCAAGGTCAGCTTGGGCAGGCTGCGGTGGAGTCAGGTTCCGAAGGTGTAGCCCCCGCCCCGGCGCGGCTCGGCCAGGGTTGGAAGCGTGTTTTGTCTCTGTAAACAGGGAGAGTGCGTTTCCTCCCCTTTCTCCCTGCCTGCCAGGCCCGGTGAAGGGATGTTGAGAAGGTCCTCGAAGTCCCAGGGAGCATGTCCCCAGGTAATAGTACATAGAGATGTTTCGAACCCTTCTCGGAGCTGGCGGCTTGTGTCTTGTTTTTCGGGCAGTAGCTCATTGCTCCATGTCAGGACCCCTTAGGGTGGTGAGAGGATCCCCCAGGACGTTCCTGGCTGGCTTTTTAGACTCAACGTGAGTGGTTTTTGTTGGCGGGAAGAGGCGGGAGTGGTCGCTGCCCTTAGCAAAGCCCGGTTGCTTCCAGAAGGTGTAACAGTGCGGAGTGCATTGGGTCAGTGGGAGTCTCCAGGCTCACTTCCTCCTGATCCGGTCTTTCTTTGACATTGTCTCCAAAGTTACGCACGTGTCTGATTTGCGGGGTCACCTCTGTGATCAGAGAGCTGCAGTCTGGGCCTGGAGTGACAGTGGGTTGTGATTTTCTTTCTTTTGCGATATAAACATGTTTGCATGCTTTTAAATTTCATACGGTTTCTTCCAACCCTAGACTATTTTGTGCTGTTGAGTTGCTGCCCGTCTCAGTAGGGAGAGCTGGATGGGAGGCCTCCTGAGCGGCTGCTCCGTGCGCGGTTAGAGTCTCTGATAAACGGAGGACAGAAGAACGTGGCAGTGCCTGAGCGCTCGTGTCTGCCTGTGGGTCGTGGCGCTCTCACAACATTGGCTGGTGTTTTTGTCTCCCGCTCAGCGCGGTGCCCGGGCGACGGCAGAACACCATTGTGGTGAAGGTGCCGGGTCAAGAGGACAGCCACAACGAGGACGGGGAGAGCGGGTCCGAGGCCAGCGACTCCATTTCCAACTGTGGACAGTCAGGAAGTCAGAACATTGGCAACAACGTCACCCTCATCACCCTGAACTCGGAAGGTGCGCCTGCAAAGCTTCTTTCTTTTCCCCAAACAGCAGTAGGTACCGTTTTGTGTTGTGTCTTGTTTTTCTGCTTCTTAGGAGAGCAAGACGGGCCTCCGCCTCCTGAAGGTTCAGCTTCACGGCGTGTCTACTTTGTCAACACGGTTTGGAGGTGCCAAACTGACCCACGCTCGGTCGAGACGTAATTTGCATTTCGCATCTGGGTCTCTTCCCCGGGCTAGTGGTGCGGGGCAGGGTTCCCCGTCCCCTGACGATCATGCAGTCAGCAGCCACCCCGCCACCGCCACGGAGCACCCAGACACGGCCGTCCTCGTGGTCCCTTTTAGCGCAGGATTCAGGTGTTCTCCGAGCTGTCACCCACGGTATTGTGTGTGTCACATGATTTTGTCCCCCCGGAGGCTAATGTGGATGTTCGGAGCACGTCTAGGCTGGGCCGGGCTCATGTGTGATGCTCGGTGGGTTAGGGGCATGACGTGAGTTTTTGACCTCGCATTTCCCAAGCTCTGATAGGTTTCTCGGGACATCGCCCCTGCTCAGTGGGGAAGATGTGCAGACGTTTACTGTTTTCCGGGAGAGAAGAGAGTGAGAACAGAGTGAATTTCATGTCTAGAGGTCGCTGCCAGTCCTGCTTGCTTTTCTTGTGGGAACACGTGCACTGTGTGATTTTGGGGCTCTCCTCCTCCCCTGCAGCATGGGGGCCTTCCACGGCGTGCAGATCAGTCGGGCTCTGCAGACTCTCTGATGACAGGCTCTTGTGCTTTTTGTAGCCGGCAGCTGGTCACTGCCTTTGACCAGGGCTCTGTCCTCGTCTCTGCCAAGAGCCAGACATAGGTGCTTGGGGAGGTCGTGTTCTTCCTCCCCCTCCCGCCCCGAGGGGCAGAGCGGCTCCTGGACGTGAGCCTGTTTCACCCACACCTGGCTTCCTGTCCCTCTGCATCTCCTGCCGAGGTCAGACGTCTGCCCGCGACTGGCCTGCTCTGTGCAGCGGGCCTCATGTGCCTCGCAGCGGACCCCTGCTGCCTGGCATGTCTGTCCTGCCTTTTTGGGCCAACTTAGGCTTCCCACACAGCTTTTTACAGCAGGGGCGGGTGGGGGACAGATGTGTTTGGTGCTGTGCTGCTGACTTTGAAAGCCTGGGTTTCATTTTCTAGTGTACTTGGGAGGTTTTCTGGTTTTAGGTCCGAGTTGTTGATTTTTAATTCAGGAGCTATGTAAATTCCTCAAGACAGTGATGCAGATTTACTGAGCAAAGGTTTTCCTGTTACACTGGTTACCATAGCTGAAACAGTGAAAACAGTATTTTTCTCCAAGTTTTGGTCACATCTGACATAAATTGCTAGGATGGGGACAGTAGGGCAGGAGCGGGGAGAGAATGAGAGCTTAGGGACAGCCTTTCTGTACATCTGAGATTTAAATTCTGTAAGGTCGACCATCGTAACGCATACCATTCAGTGGTGTTTTGTATGTTTGCCTAGTGTTCAGCCATCATCCAGTCTCATTCTAGAACATTCTGTCACCCTAGAAAGGAGCCCCGCCACAGTCCCTGCCCGTTGTCCCTGGGAGCCACCTGGAATGACCTGTTGTAGGCACTTCGCACACGGGGTGGGGGTGGGGGTGGTGGAGGGTGTCGGGGGCGGAGAGAGCGCCAGCCCTTCACCCTGTCCGTGGTCGGGTCGTGCTCCGTCGTGTGGATGGACCATGGTCATCTGTTGGTGGACACTCGGGGCGCTTCCAGTTTCTAACTGTAATGACCGCGCCTGCCCAGGGGTTGGCGAGAGCGTGTGTTTTCGTTTCTCTTGGTGGGCACCTGGGAGTGGATTCGCCTTGTTGTTTTGCACATTAGATTTGAGGACGAGAGGGATGCCCCGATCTCAGCTGGTGGGTATTAACCTCCGTGGTGGAGAGGGCGTTGGCAGCAGCCGCAGGCTCTGTCTGTCCACGGGGACTCCGGGTCACTACCCGCCACTCGAGGCTCGACGTTCGCTTGGTTTCAGCTGCATCTGCTGAGGCGCTCGGCGCTTGGTAATTCTGGAAGTTTCTCGGGTTATCTTAGAAAGAGAATATTTTACCTTTTTAAGTATCTTACTTTGATGTGGTTAATGTGAAAAATACTTCATTTGGGGAAACTACAGCGTGCTGCTGAAGAGCACAGAGAAATGCCCAGACTCTGAGCTTAGTGACATCTCGGAGAAAAAGTACAGATCTTCTTTTTATCTGAGTCTGAGTTCTTGACGAGCTGACACGTTTGCGGGAACCATGACCCGCCATCCAGGGGGTTGTGTCCACTGGACACGTCTGAGGGACAGGACCTGTTGTTAGGATTGGGGCAAACGAGGGGAGCCTGGGTGGCTCCGGTCGCCGTCTGCGGGTGCTGGGATTGAGCCCCGTGCCGGACTTCCTGCCCCGTGCGGAGCCTGCTTCTCCCTCGGCCCCTGCTCATGTGTGCGTGTGCTCTCTCTCTTTTTCTCAAATAATAAATAAAATGTTACAAAACAAACAAAAAAAGGATTGAGGCAAACTAGAGGAACTTTTCTGATATTCGAAGAAGCGATCCTAATTCAGGATTCCGGTTGACCACGGCATCAGGAGCAAGCTCGCTGGGATGTGTGCCTTCGCGGCCTCTGCCCTGGGAACGTCTCCCCCGCAGTCGGACGTCTGGGAGGAGGCCCCGCTGCGCTGCCCCGGCCCAAACCGTGGTCGGTGCCCGAGGGCCTGGAGGCTGCCACGCACGCACGTGCTGCGGAACAGGCCCACCGTTAGTGCCCGTCAGAGTCACCTTCGGCCTGTAGTGGCGTCGTGTGTGAAAACCTTCTCTGAGATGCATGAGCGCTGTCCCTCCCACGTCCTCCCCAAGACCAGCTCAGCTGGCCCAGCCGGAGAGGGTCGGGCCAGCTAGTTTCTATTAAGCTCTGGTAACACGCAGAGCTCTGCAGGGCCCTGGGCTCGGCGTTGCGTGGCGTCCTCGAGTTCCTGATTAACAGCCAGAGCTGCACAGGGACACGCCGCTCTTAGAAAATTACTTTAGTGTCTGCAGTTTTAAAAACCACAGGTTCCAAAATGGTTATTTCTTAAGAATTCCAAATGGTTTGCATGAACTGATGTGCTGTTTTATATCCGTGTGGAGTCCATTACTTACTGCAAGGCACCGTATCTGTGTTTTGTATTTATTGTATTTCATTTTTTAAAGAGCGAGCGAGTGAGCGTGTGGGTGGGGAGGGGAGGGGAGGTCAGAGGGAGAGAGGATCTCACGTGACCTCCCTGCTGAGCTTGGAGCCCAGTGCAGGGCTCCATCCCGACATCGTGACCTGAGCTGAGATCAAGAATCCGGTGCTTCACTGACTGTACCCCCAGGTGCGTCCTGAAAACATTTCTTGAGAATTTATTTTCATAAGCTTTTTTTTTTTTTTGAAGTAGGCTCCATGCCCAGTGCAGAGCCCAACATGGGGCTTGAACTCGTGACCGTGAGAGTGAGACGAGAGCTGAGAGGAAGCGTAACAGGCTTAACCTGCTGGCCATCCAGACGCCCTTGCGTGAACTTATTTTTTTTTCAACATAAATTCTTTATTTTTATTTCTTTTTAAGATTTCTCATTTATTTGAGAGAGATAGGGAGAGAGCGCGCGCGCATGCACTCACATAAGGAGAGACACGGAGGGAGAAGCAGGCTTCTGCGGAGCAGGGAGCCTCATGTGGGACTCGACTCCAGGACCCTGGGGTCATGACCTGAGCGAAGGCAGATGCTGTACTGTCTGAGCCACCCAGGTGCCCCTGACATAAATTCTTTATCTTGCCATAACATTAAAAACTTTTTTTTTTTAAAGATTTTATTTATTTGACAGACGGAGATCACAAGCAGGCAGAGAGGCAGGCAGAGAGAGAGAGGAAGGGAAGCAGGCTCCCGGCCAACCAGAGAGCCTGATGTGGGGCTTGATCCCAGGACCCTGGGATCATGACTTGAGCCGAAGGCAGAGGCTTTAACCCACTGAGCCACCCAGGCGCCCAAACATTGAAAACTTTTAATCGGCAGTCATAAGTGGGCTCCTGAGAAGGGTGGGATTACAGACAGGTTAGTGCTCGGTGAAGATGGCGTTTTTGATGAATGAAGCCAGAATGGCGGAAGGACCCGACAGGTCAGGGGAGAGAGCTGTGGGGGGATGCCGGTTCTGGAGTTAGGGAGTTCTGGCTCCTCCCGTGGGGTTCCAGAAGGGACAGCACGTGACACTGATGGGGGATACCCTGTCCGTGTCCCGTGGTTCCCACTCGTTCCTGCCAAGGAGGACGTCCTTGGCCTCTTGCTGTAGTCCCAGCTGAGGTCGTGATGACTCGTGCTCAGTAGGGCAGCCTGGCCTGAGTCAGTGGCCTTGCCCCTCGGTCGCTGGTACACTTGTGGTTTCTGTGGAATGTGCTTGGAGTTGGGAGAAAGGGCTTGGCTGCAGTACCAAAGACCATTTGTTTTTTTTTTTCCCTTTTTCTTGTGATCCTATGTGTGACTCAGCCCTCTTGAGTTGCCCATTTAAAAACCCCAAATTATCAATCTGTTTATAGCGTACAGATGTCCCGTCACTCCCAGAGAAGCCTGGTGGTTTGGGCTGCGGGTGCAGCGCTGTGTCTCAGCCCAGAGAGGTGGGCCGCCTGGTTTCTTAGGTCGGTCTGAGGGTCGAGCATTGTCCACGCTCACTTCGGGTGACACGCGTGACTGAGGGGAGCGGTCAGGAATGTGCGGCTTGTAAGAGTCCTGTGTGATCCGGGGCTTGGGGCCACCCCAGCAGGGCCTGTCTTGGAAAGCCGTGGTCAGCTTGTTCCCAGGGCTGTCCTCCATGAGCATGGCCAGAGCCTCTGGTCCTGTAGCCCGTGGGTCCCCGTGTCCTCGCCACCCCCACTCAGCAGGCCATAGAAAAGGCCACACCTTCTTACCGGCCTTAGCCTTTGACTCCAGAAGCTAACGATGTTTGCTCCTGGAATGGTCTGGTTTAGGAGGGGGACGCGGGGGGCTGGATGCCCCAGGGCGTGAGGCCAAGAGGACGGTTGTGAATGCTGGGCTCTTGGAGCCACTGGAGCGGGGCTCGCACTCCGGTTATGAAAGCCTCCAGGTGATGTCGGAGCTGGGCATCGTGGTCCAGAATGGGCCTGGACATGGGTCGAACGGAAGACACTCCACGGATTCCCGTTGATCCCACACCTTTCCTAAAGTGGCTCCTGTGACTCTGAGCAGGCCCACAGCCTCTGGAAGCAAGAGCGCACAGCACGGTCCTGGGACTTTGGAGCCCGGGATGCGATCGCGTGGGGGTCTCGGGCACATTGGCATCCGTGTGTGAGTGGTGGGGACGCAGGACACTGGTGGCCCTGCTCTCTGTCCCGCGGGTGCGTGTGACAGCATGGCTGGGGCTGCCGTCTGGCTGCTCTCCGCGGCTCCGTCATCTTCCGGGGGCTGAAACAGAGCCTCCGGACAGAATGTTAGTTGTACGGAAGTGTTTTCAGGGGAGGAAAATTCAAGTTAGTCCTGAAGGGTTTTCATTAGGTCTTTCAGAAGTGCTAGTTCATTCCGTCGACAGTCAGAATAATTGGAATGGGAGGTTAGTTTATTTTTCTGACGATCTGGTAGTTTTTCAGTAAGGCCGGTAGAGTCGGCTTCAGATGCCCAGCGTGAACAGGCTATTTTAGTAAAATAAATACAGGCTCTCCGAAGGGTCAGAAGGGGAATTTCTCAAATATTTATGTGGGAAGGTGTTTCATCTTGTTTCTCATTTAAAAGACATGATTCATCATCACTGCTGAGAAGCTGGAGTCCAGCCTGCGTTCTTGCCTCCAAGTCGGAAGTGAGTTGGGGCTGAGTCTTTCCCAGGGGAGCAGGCCTGAGCCAGTGGGTCAGCCAGCACAACCCTGGGAAGGACGGGCTCCTGAGTGTCCCTGGCGGTCCCGTCCTCTTGCCTCAGGGCTCACGGAGATGCAGCACGTCTCCTGCAGGACTGCGACGGCAATGGTGGCATCCTGGTCCCCTCTCCCACTGGTCCCTGGCTTGCATGACAGTGACCTTTCATCTTGTCGTTGGTCAGAGTCACTGAGGCCGCTGTCTTTGTCCTACCTGGACTTCCTGCTCTGGCAAGGAGCACACACCTGTCATTTGCCGGGCATCTGGTGACATTCGGGACGAGTCAGTCATAAACAGGTCAGAAAATTCCTTGTAAAACGTTGAGGTGTTGGATCGGAATAAAATTTCCGGGTAATTTTCCATGTTACCAGAGATATTTAAACCTTTCTATTTGGGAGTGGTAAGGAGGTGGAGATAAGGAAAGTTAATCTTTAGACTAATGTCCTTTCTGGAGGGGAACGGCATCTCCTGAAATAGCACTTACCATAGGAGTTTGAACTGACGTCTTTCATCCTTCAAAAGATCCTGGTAACATTTCCAGAGCCACGTGCGCGGCACGAAGGGACAGGTTCTTTTTGTCGGCAGACAGGCGGTGGCACGGAGTGGGCCCCCGCTGGATGTGGAAGCCAGCTTTCCCTGTTGGCTTGGTGCGGGGCTGGCCCTCTCCGTCCAGGGGCGGTTTCCCTGCTTCTGCTGGAGTGCCGTTGGCGGAGGAGGGGACGCCAGGCTTGGCTCATGTAGGGCCTGCTGCAGTCAGCACCCCAGCGGAGGCCAGTCGGGGAATACAGACCCATCTTACTGATGATTATTTTTGACATAAAGGAAATGGGGTTTAATGGTTATTTGTCAATTTTTTTCACTTATTTAGCATCATATTTTGCTCTTACATAGGTGAAATCACTTTGAAAAAACAGGAACTTTGGCTACTGCAGCCACGAAAGTGGACTGTCCCGGTGTTGGTGTACGGGTGTTTTTCTTTGTTTCTGGAACTGTGAGGCTCTCCGGTGGGGGACGTTTGGAAGAGTGGCCTTTTTCCTTGTACATTACTGTGTCAGCTCCAGGGGCCAAGTAAGGGGTTTGGACGAGGGACGTGCTCTCGGCACAGGTACGCGGCTGTCGGGAGCCTCTGTGCTGAAGCGTGTTTGGTTCATGGGCAGCGGAGCCAGCAGGAGACCTCACAGTGTGGACGGCATGGCTTTGGTGGAGGGAGACATGTCCCCGAGGGGGCCGTGGGGCAGTCTGGGTGGCCAGCTGGTTTGTCGGGGCGTCAGTGGGGCGGGGCTGTGGCCCATCCCTGGCTGAGTCACGCCCTGGCTGCAGGCACCTCTTCTCAGTACTGGTTTGAGAAGACGTGACTCCGACTCGTCTGAACTCCTGTCCACTGTGTACGCTGCTTTAGAAACACCGTGTCCCCGGGGAGCTTGCCAGCACAATCCCATCACTTCTTACTCCTGAGAAAGACTGCTGCGGTCTTCGGCAGTTAAGCCGTTGTGCTGGCCATGGGTCATGTCCGTGGCGGTCGGGGAGGCAGGTGCCCCTCCTGGCTCAGGGTGCTGCCGCCCTTCCCTGTGGGCTCGCAGGATCCTCCTTCAAATACTTGGGTCTGGAGAAGGTCCGTAGACCACGCTTTTGGTCTGACTGCGTATGTTCACAGTGAAACCAGCAGCGCGTGGGAAGGGAATGTGGGAAGGTTGCAGCGCCGTAGGTCCTGCTGCTTCTTGGACTGCCGAGTAGCCCATCAGCGGCCATGTGTGTCCGCTGTCACCCCCCAGCACACATGTTCCCTGCCCCTCCGTTGTCAGCACAGATGGGTCACTCCCCATCCTTTCCTCTCCCCTGCTCGCTCTGTGGCCTGACTGCGGCAGGCAGGGAAGTCTTTCCACTCTGCGTGCTGTCATGAAGCCTGGGTTCCCGAGGGCTTCGACCAGAGCGTGAGACCCAGTGCCGGGCACAGAGTTGCCCAGTAAGTATCTGTAGATGGAGCGGTAGATACCCTGGAAGTTGGAGCTTTTGTGACATCCCAGATATGACCTGGAGACAGCCCCCGCCAGGCCCCTCCTGCGCAGATCGCTGGGCCGGGCTGGTTTCTGCGCGTAGGCCGAACGTAGCAGGAGCTGGTTGGCGTTCAGAAGCACACGTCTGCTGAGCGTACGCCCGGGGCACCGTCTCTCCCGGAGCCCTGGTGTTCTCAGAAACGAGCCTGCCTCCCCGTGGCTCATTCATAGTTGCAATAATCAGGTTTGTGATTGGTTTTCTGTCCTCAGCTAAAGCCAGGCGCCTGGCCTCAAACCCGCTAAGCAGTTCTTCCAGCCACCGGCTGGTCCCCGTGGGCAACGTGGTCACCTAGACGGGGTTGCCGAGCTTCGCCAGATGCTCTCGCAGATCTCGTGATGCGGGAGCTCAGCCAGGAGAGGCTCCCTGCGAGGGGGGGTGGGGCGTGTGAGTCACGGATGGGCGGCCACGTGCTCCGCTCCAGCCTTTGGCAGAGCGTGGCTGGCTGCTCCTGGTGGGACCTCTTCCTGCCCCGGGCGATGGGAATGCCGGCACCACGACATTTCAGAATCAAGCTCATGAGAAATCTGAAGCTGGGCCGGCCTGGCCGTGGCGTGACCTAGCAGCACACTTGATAGAAAGCGGGTGTCCCTCTCACACCCCAGCCACCCAGGAGGAGACCTCCCCCTGCTTAGCGCATCACGCAGGTGTGCCCTCCCACCTGCCCCGGCTGCGGAGTCCGGCTCAGAAGAGATTGCTGGGGAAGCCGCCAGTTTCCTAGTGGAACTGATGGGTCCCCGGTTTTGGGATCTTAAGTGGAGCTTTCTTCTGCCAAAGGTTGAGGCTCCCTTGAGTTGGTGTTACGCTTGACGAACCCGGAGCCCCTTTGCTCGCACACTGGGCCACTCCAACGGCTGGTGGCTGTTTGCGGTGATGGAATCCGTGGTCCTCCGTGGTCGGGCAAAGCCAGACCCCTTGCCGGGAGCCTTGCTCAGGAGCCAGGGATGGCTGCGAGGCTGGTCTCCGCCTCACAGTGTCCCCTGCTTCTCCTACAGGGAGCTGGCGAGGTGCCCGTGGGCCTGGGGGGCACCCCAGGTAGAGAGGTTTCTCCCGTCCCACTGCCCGCCCACTTCTCTCTCTGTGTCAGCTCCGCGTCTGTGTCATGATCATCTCTGTGGCCTTGTCGAAGGCAGACGGGGTCCCTCCCCGACCTGAACGCGGAGCTCTGGGTATGTGCGTTGGACTCCCCGGCCGCAGACCGGCCCGCACACAGGGCACGCTGCCTCCTGTTTGCTCGTATGTGAGTTAGCGGGGCAGGGCTCGGCCCGCGGAAGCCTGTCGGGAAGGCAGAAGAGGGTTTCCGTCTGGCCGGCCCCGTCTCTCTGCGATGGGTCCGGGGACACCAAGGTGGCCCTTGTGGGAATGATGCGTGGGTTTCCATTCATCACGTGTCCTCGGTGACCCCAGGGGTCGCCCCCTTGCTCCCGCGGAGCGCTTCTCCAGCGGCCTCCCTGGAGCATGTCTCTGCCGAGCCCGGGGCCCTCGGGTTCGGGAGCTGACGCGAACCCGCCTCCTCTCTCTCTCGCAGAGGACTACCCCAATGGCACGTGGCTGGGCGACGAGAACAACCCCGAGATGCGCGTGCGCTGTGCCATCATCCCCTCGGACATGCTGCACATCAGCACCAACTGCCGCACGGCCGAGAAGATGGCCCTGACGCTGCTGGACTACCTGTTCCACCGGGAGGTGCAGGCCGTGTCCAACCTGTCGGGCCAGGGCAAGCACGGCAAGAAGCAGCTCGACCCCCTCACCATCTACGGCATCCGCTGTAAGTGCGGCGTCCTCGCTCCCACCTTCGGGGCCTGCCCGTAGTGCGGGGTCGGGGGGTCCTACGAGGGAGCCTTCCGGGCGAGTCAGGACTGGGCCCTGGGGTCGGGGAGGCTGCCGGGCTTGCCCCTCGTCCCCGAGGCTGTGGGTGGAGCGTGTTCAGTAAATGGCGCGGCTGCCTGCCATGGGAGAGACCTGGGAGACGCAGGCCTCGCAGACCCCGGCTTCCCTGGTCCCCAGGTGGCTCTGGGGCTCGGGGAGGAGCAGAGCCGGAACCAACCTCTGCCCCCCGCTGAGCGCGGCCTTTCCTGGGCTTCCCAGTGGCACGAGCAGGGTGCCGCCCGCCTCCTGCCCTTCAGGTGGGGTCGTGTCAACCCAGGCCCACCTCCCCGACCGTGGCCGGCAGATCTCGTGACACTGGTCCTGATGTCCCCACAGTCTTTGTGGTTTTCCTCCTCTTTGAAGAGCACCTCACATTCAAATCCGTCGTCCCTGTGTCCTGTTGGTGACATCTCAGGGGTGCGGGAAGCCTGTGAACTCCTCAGCGGCACTTGCGAGCCTCTCACCCGCCCTGGGCTTGTCCGCTCCGTGGAGCCTGCTGGACCCCGGGAGTGAAATGAAACAGACTGTCCCGCCGTGCACCCAATGCACGTGTGCCAGCTGGGCTGAACCCCCGGCAGGGGACCCCCACGGGTGCTGCAGTCCCCCTGGGAGGCCTCTGGTCGTGAGCTGCTGTGGGATGGAAGAGCGCCCGTGTCTGCGCCCACAGTGACTGGGCCCCCCACCCCCACCCCCGTGGGTAGTGCTGGTTTTGATACCGAGCTCCGGGGAGGGAGGGTCTTGGGCAGGCTGAGCTCCGGGGGACTGAAGAAGGACAGGCAGTGTCTTAGCAGGGCTGTGTTGGGAGACTGATGTGGCGTCCAGCCCGGGTCTGCTGCGTGAAGCCGGGGGCACAGACAGAGCCCAGGGTTCTGGAAGCAGGCGCACGGCTTGACTGAACGGGAATTCTGGAGGTCAGCATCAGCCCTGCGTGCCGCGGGGAGCGCCGCCTTCTCTGTAGCAGAGGACGCCTTCACCATCATCAGCTTCTGAGTCCTAAGCAGAATGGTCGTGTCTGCGTTGGAGCCAAGTGCCGGCGCCCTGAGCATGTGTTGGACAGGAACCTGGGTCGCCTGCGCGTTCTCGTGGGGGCCCAGGGAGGCAGGAGGGTTCTGGGGTGGCCGGCTATCCGGGCGCTGGCTTTCCAGACAGCTGCTTTGCGTAAGCACCAGACCTGGCCCCGTCTCTTTCCCATGCAAGGGAAGCCCTATGGGTCCTCAGAGTGGAGGAGTTCCCGACCTAGAACGCGCACGTTGGCTTTCTCGTGTGCAGTTTGCAAAGAATGAAGACGTATGTTTTAAAAAGGAAATCCCTGGAATTGAGGGAGTGTTGCCCCAGGAAGTGGGGCCTGCCCTCACGGAGCTTCCGTCCCTCCAGGAAGGCCCCCGTTGAGAGAGCAGGCCAGGTGTGGTAGCGGCCCGAGTCCTGGAAGGAGCCGTCTGACCGCCGCTCTGGGCTTGCGGCCTGTGTGTGGGGCCCTGCGGGAGGAGTGCAGGCTGCGGGGTGGGGGCCCGCCGCGCTCGTGAGGGGGTGCCTGCAGGTGGCGCTCCGCAGCTCTACTGGGGACCGGTTGCCCGTCCGCGACCACTGCGGCCTTCAGAGGAGGTGGTGTCTGGCATCTTGGCTGGGAAGCAGGGAGCGGCCGTCGGTGGCCCCGGTGGGAGAGCCCCCATCTGGTGGCCCACACCTATGCCTGCGGCCCCTCCGAAGCCCCACGCAGCTCGGTCCTGGGGTGCAGAAGTGCAGGCAGGAGCGGGTTTGAGCCACGACTTGGGACCCTGGGCCAGTCCCCCCGCCCCCCTCCCAGTGCGGAAAGTGGCCTTGCAGGGCCGCAGGGTAACACCGGGGGCCTGTGCCGCCCGCACACAGTGGCCCCCGCGGATGTCGTCTCCCCTGCTCTGTCCCGGTCTTACTGGGGAAAACATGAGTGCTTTCGAGGCGTACAGTAGGCTGTTTCCAAGAACTGCCTTTCTCATGCGGGAGCGAGGGTCTTCCGAGAGGGAGAGACAGGGCGGAAGCTGCTCCCCGAAGAGCACACTTGCTTCCCAGGGTGTGCGCGTCTCTGGGCTCCTGAGAACTCCCAGGCTCCCTCAGGTTTGGGTAACCCGACCTTACAGAGTGTGTCCGAAGCATCAGTAGCGCATTCCAGTGACTTCCCCAGCTGGGGCCAGCGTCTGAGTAATGGCCCCGAGAACGCCAGGGCCGGTGCACTCCCCGTCGAGCCGAGCACAGAGCCTTTGCCTTCGGGCTCGCGCTGGCGGGGCCGGCACCTCTGAGCAGGCCGTGAGCTGCCGCGAGCGCGCACCGGGGGGGCTGCTGGAAAGGCAAGGAAAGCGCGTGTCGCTCGGACGGCCCCGTCTCGGAAGGCGTCTGGGAAGCCTACAGACGTGGAGAGATTCCCCAGGAGGCCACCGAGCACTTGACCGGGACTCGGGTCCTGTTCTCACAGGGGACTGTGGTCGGCCTGTTCTGCCCCGGCATCTGCCCCGACAGGAGGTCCTGTTCCGTGAGGGCACCCAGAGGCTGGGCGGCTCGTGCCTGTGTGAGTGTCCTGGTGCTGCTGTGGGTGCTGGGGTGCAGGAACGTCTCGGGGCGCCTGCGTCCAGGCACAGCCCCCTGCGGTGCTAACTGCAGCAGCATTTGGCTCTGCGTCCGCCCCAGAGGCTGGAAGTCTGACATCACGGTGTCTGAAGGGCCGGGGCGAGTCTTGGCCCCCTCCAGCTTCTGCTGGTGCCTGGGGGTTTGTGCCCACACAGCTCCCATCCCCGCCGGTGTTGACACTCGCCCGTCTCCTCCCTGTGGGGATGTCTCTCCTCTCTCCTCATAAGGACACTCGTCATGGTGGATTTAGAGCTTAGTGTACTCCTCGTCTGACCCCATCTTAATTAATCCCATCTGCAGAGACCCTGCTTCCGAGGGAGGTCACGGTCTGAGGTCCTGGGAAGGACATGCATTTTAGGGGACACTTCCTAGTGCCTGGGGCCTGGTTCTTTGGAATAGCCATAGTGTGTTACACAGTTGCCCCAGGGGTGCCCAGCAGGTGGGTTTGGGGACCCTGAGGGGCCACCATGAGCCTGGGGCTGGGAGGCAGGCGTGGTCAGCACGCGTGAAAGACAGTTGGAGCCCTTGCTTATGGGGCGCCTGGACGCAAGACCATGGGGGGGCCTCGGGCCCCTCCCATTGTGCTTCTCTGCTGTTGGGGAGCTTCTCACTGCTCGGGGAGCGGGGGCTGCCTCGGCTCTGAGCCCAGGACACGAGACACACAGTATGCGGAGACACAGCGGCTGCTCCCCTCACTCGGGCTAAAGATTCCTCTTGTTTTTCTGGGTTAGTCCTTATCGAGGCTCCTTTTGGGACATAAATTTCTGGCACTCCGTTTTCTGCTTTTCTTTGTCCTTGAACTTGAGATTACTTGAGCAATGATAGTGTTTCTCATTCCTCTTTCTGATAAGCCCATGCCACCCACCACGGACGGGAGATGGCCAGCTCTGTTCCTTTTTCCCACAGTGAGTCTCAGCCCCTGTGGGGCTCCTGTGGGCGTCTGGACTTACAGTTCACAGCCCCAGGGTGAGGATGGGCGCTCCAGGAAGGGGGAACGCGGTGAAGGCCGATGGAGCTTTGGATCTTTGGGGGGTAGCCGGACAGCTTGCCCGGGAAGCCGCGGGAGCAGGCTGGGAAGGCGGTGTTTTGGGGGCAGCTGAGCATTCTCCTCCAAGGCGGTGAGGTGACAAGCGGCTTGTCTTGTGGATGACCCAGACCCCGCAGCTTCCCGGGGACCCCGTGTGCTGGGGCAGAGCCCTGGGAGCAGCCTTCCAGTTGCCGTGTCTCCTGCCCGGGCGCCGTGGTGGCGGCCTCGTGGAGGGAGGTCGGGAGAACAGACGCACGGGGCCTCCTGTGCGCACCGGGCGGGCGGTGCCGTGCGGGGCAGAGGGGGCCGGAGCTGGGGTTTCTGTGGCCACTGCTGCTCTGCTTGGGTGGGTGCCCGGAGGCCTGGATTTCAGGATCGTGTCTCACTCCTGACCGATACTTGGACAGGAACTGAAGCTGGGGGCCTGGCATTCTTAGCTCATGAGGTTTTCTTGGAAGCATCAGATAACGCAAGAGAGAAGATGCTTCAACAGTGTGAAGAGGCAGTTACAGTGAGTTTTCTGTCTCTCATTACCGAGGTTTCTCCTCCAGCCCTTGTGAAGTGGGGCTGCTCGGTGCCAGCAGAAAAGACGAGGCCGAGAACGCAGCTGTCTCAGGGGCACGCAGGGTCTCAGGCCCCCAGGCCGCCGCCCTGACAAGCTCAGGAAGGCTGAGCTGAAGCCCGGGGGGCGTGCACCGTGGGGGGCGCCTTCCTCCCGCTGTGCTGTCCCCGCGGGCGCGTGCAGTGGGGGGGCGTGCTGCGGGCACGTCGTGTGGGGGTGGCAGGCGGCGTTGCTGTTGGAAGGAGTGGGTAACGTGAGGCCGTGGGAGGATTGAGAGACCGACGGGTTGTAACGCACAAGCGCGTGTTCTTTCTTCAAAGGGTGGAAGCCAGGTCTCGAACGGCTGGTTGGTTTTTACAGAGTTGAATAAAATAGCAACGTTCTTGCTCGTGGCTCGTGTACTGTGTGTGCTGTAGGTAGTCATTTCTGTTCCTAACGCGTTTTTTAAAATTTCACAGCACGTCATTAACCCCTAGAGGCCTCGGGAAGGTTTCTCCCTGAGTGTGGGGTTCTGAGGGCAGAGAGGCGGGCTAGAATGTTCTTCCTCATTGTGGCGCATGCCTGGGGGCCCTTTTGAGGCCCGTGATTGCCTTTTCTTCTCTCGTCTCAGAGAGCACCGCTGCCCTCGGCCCCTGTCTGACTGCAGCCGGGAGCTGGGCTTCTGTCACCGGTGTTGGCACCTCGCCTGGACTTTCTCAGTCCGGCCCTGCACTCGGGGCCACATGGGGCACGTGGCGGCCACGCGGTAAATACTGATTACTGGTCTGTGGCTCTTTGAGAGGCAACCCGAACACCAGAAAGCAAAGAAGGGGCCACTCCGCGTGTGTATTTCCTCTTGCGCACGAGGGTCACGAGAGCTGCTGGAGCGACTGGGTCACTTTTCTTTCCATAAATGTTGCTCAACCGGGTCCGTGTCGATGTAGGTCACGGGACTTTGGGTTGTTGTGTTTAGATCTTACGAGCACATGCTCGTAAAGCCAAGGAGTGTCTTTTCAAGACAGAAGAAACTCGATACTTCGTAGGATATGGGAAAAGCAGCTCTCCTTCTGGTGGTTCTCCGTGCGGCGGGCTCGCGGAGGAGGTTTTAGGGAGCGGGCACCAGTTAAGCTCTCAGCGGACGGTGTAAACACGGCCCTCCCAGCAGTCAAATCGGTGTTGTTCAGCTCCGTTTTTTTAGTCTTCAACTTTTGGATTCTGTCCATTTGTTTTCCCGTTAACCAGTAAAGTTTCACGAGCCGGCTCAAGAGGAGGTCACCGTGTAGACGAGGGTGTCTTCCCGTTCCCGTGCTCGTGACTGTGACTTGGCCCAGAGAAGGGGTGAAGTGTCCAGGGAGGCTCTTTGTCTGCCACCCGCTCCTTGGTGGTCTCCCTGATGCCCGGTTTCCTTGTCGATGATGGCGGGGGTCTCTGGTGCCGGGTGGCGTGTGCTGAGAGGGCTCTGTCATGGAAGTGAACACACGCGGGCACCAGTAAGATGCTCCACGGTGAGGAGTGGGCCCTCCGGCGGGCTGCAGAGTGGAGGAGATGCCCTCCGCCGGGGTGTGCAGGGCCCTCGGGCATGAAGAGTAATGTGCCCTTCGGGAGTTTTCCTCCGGACCGAGTCCTAGAGGCCAGCGTCAGACTCGGGCAGTGATAGAAGAATGTCTTTGGGTGAATTGTGACCACAGTTAGTCTGCTGGCACGGGAGCGTGGGCCGCGTGCCCAGGGTCTGGGCTCTTAGCACACCGAACAGTAAATACGTCAGTTCTCGGAGACGCTCGAGAGCCGGCGGGCGGTGAAAGTGGGAGGGACTCGGGGTCCCTCGGGCTGGTTAGGGGCAGGGTCACTGAGGTCGTGTATGAGCGGAGACTTGGGGGAGTGGGGGAGAGCTGCAGGCGCGGGGGCCCAGGAGAAGGCGAGCTGGTGCTTGGGAGTGGGGCTCCGACGGGGTCGCGGGCCCCAGTTCTGTCCTTGGTGTTGAGGGGGTAATGTCCCCGCGTGAAGCGGGAGCAGACAGAGTTGAGTGTGGGTGTCTCGGAGGCTCCGGGTACCCAGCACCCCGCTTGCCGCCGCGTGGACCAGTCGGCTGCCTATAGCGTATGCGAGTGGAATGCGTCGAGAGCCCCGCGAGGGCGTCTGCAGGGGCGGTGCTCGGGCCGCGCTGCTCCCGCGCAGGTGCTTGCGGGCCCGCCCCTCCTGGTGCCGCAGTCCGGCTGTGTTTACAGGTCACCTGTTCTACAAGTTCGGAATCACGGAGTCCGACTGGTACCGGATCAAGCAGAGCATCGACTCCAAGTGTCGGACGGCCTGGCGGCGGAAGCAGCGAGGCCAGAGCCTGGCCGTCAAGAGCTTCTCCCGGAGAACGCCGTCCTCGTCTTCGTACAGCGCCTCAGGTACACTCTGTCAGGTCCCGGGGGCCCGGGGGGCGGGGTCATGGTGTCCACGTGGAGCCCTGTGACCAGAGGCCCCGTCTGTGTGCGCCCTGCGGGCGGGTTCCTGTGGGCCACTGCCGGGGGGCCCTCCTGGAAGTGCTCTGGACCGAGGCCTGGAGAGCAGGGCCTGGCCGTTGTCCTCATCCCGCTTGCGTTCGAAGCGGCAGGAGGAGCTCGGTCAGGATGGCGTCAGCTGCGGCGGTGAGCCGCTGTGTCGTGTCCTGCAGCCGAGGTCCCGAGCAGAGCCCTGGGTCCGTATGGGGACAGCAGGTGAGGGGGAGGAGGTCCACGCGGAACTGCGGTGCTCGTTACTACTGTTCTCAGTGTAGCGCCTCAGTTCCACTTGTGCACAAGAAAATGGACCTTCTAGACTCTTCTTTCAGGCGTCGTCGGAGGACTGGCTTTCCCCTAGGAACATCTCCCTGGGAACGGGTGTGGTTTCAGTATTGCTTTTCACCCAGCCCGTCTTCGAGCAGCTTAACAGGAACATTGAAAACAAATTCTCCCCAGAAGCTCCCTTGGCGATGGCTCTTAGAACTTGAGGCCGTGGCTAGGGCCGGGTCCTGGGTCCCCAGCGCAGCATGGGCGGGGCCGGCCAGAACCTGTTCCGAAGCATGGTGGGGACCGGGTCGCTGGACATTCTTGCAGGGTTTTGTCCTTCTGAGGCGACCTCAGGAAGCGGCTTTTCTCCCGTCATTCTGGGAGTCACTTGCCAGCAGTTCCCGAAGATGTGAGGTGGCCACACACATTGTGCCCCAAAGCCCTGCCTTTGTGAGCGGCCGCCCTGAAGAACCTCCTAGTGGGGAGTCCAGACCTTTCTGTTGCACTGAGCCGGTCTGTTCTGGGGACTCGGAGGCAGCCGCTAGGGGACGCGTGGAAGCCATCTCTCCTTGAGGAAGTCAACTGTCTCTGCAGGTCTGGAGAGTTCAGGGAGGTGGGCTTTGTCCTCCTCACCCTGGGGTCCAGGTGGTGGAACACAGAGCTGGACACGCAGTTGGCCGTCCGTGCGTGTCCCGAATGCCCGAGGAGGAATGGCAGGACGGAGCTTTCTCTGTGGACGTGGTGTGCACCCATCTCTGGAGGGGCTGGCGAGGCAGAGTGGCCCCGGGAATCCCGTTCCGTTCCCTTTCTCGTTCAGTCTGCCCAAACCTGCAAGTCCGTGTTTCCAGCAAGTAGCAGTGGTGCCCGCAGGCTGGCCCACACCGGGGTGTGCGAGTGTCGTGTCCCATCAGTGGTGGGGTTGTAGGGCCGGCCAACCCTGACCCTGCTTCTCACCCCCATTGGAGACCCGGGTGGCTTTACGTCGCACGCAGGTTTGAGTTCTGTTGTGCGGTTGGTGATTTTATGACATTTTGTGCTTGTGTATTTGGAATCATTCATTCTCTTCTGGTTATTAGTGTTTCTTTTAACTGATGGTAGTTCATTGATCAAGAGTTGAGTTACTTTGGTTGTTTATTTACACGTATTTCAGTATTTCTTCTAAGGTGCTTTGGGTTTGAGTAACTCTCCGGTGCTGTTGGCCTCTCGGGGGTGGTGAGCAGCCACCGTGTGAACACCTGTCCAGTGCCCGTATCCCCTGGGTAGACTTGACACGTGGGGACGTGAGTCGGGGTCCTAGGACGTGTTGTTTGGAATAGACCATGTCCGCTGACGAACAGCAGTACATGCGGTGCTTCTCGTGGCCCGCCCGTGTCCTCAGGAAGGAGTCTCACCTGTGCCCAGGTGTCCTTGTCCCACAGGAGAACCTGGCCGCCTCCACCAAGGCCTCTGTGCCCCGTGTCTTTGTAGAGAGGCCTGAGACGCATCCAGTCTCTCACCCCTACGCTCCAGTCATGACAACGGCTGCTTCCTGTGTGGTCTGCTCACGGCTGTAGGTTTCTTGCTGAGTGCTGGAATCGAGTTTGCAAGAGAAGCACAAAACATGTATTTTTCTTTTGTCAAACTTTTCAAAAAAATACATGGCTTTTTTTTGTTTTAAACGATTTATTTATTTATCTGAGAGAGCGAGCATGCGAGAGCGGGGTGAGGGGGACAGGGAGATGGAGAGGAAACGTAAGCAGATGCCATGCTGAGTGTAGAGCCTGGTGCGGGGCTTGACCCCTTGACCCTGACATCGGGACCCTGAGATCGTGACCTAAGCCAAAAACAGAGTTGGCTGCTTAGCCAGCTCTGACCCCCAGACATCCCTGAAAAGTCCATGGCTTTGTAGATTTCTGCTGGTGCCATTGTTTCTGATTTTGTTGTGCCGCACACCGGACTAAAATCACATGAAGTGAAGTAGCTGGTGGGCCGGGGGGCTCTGGTGGTCTGTCCTTGCCCTGTTTGCTCCCTCCCAGCCTCCTAAGGCAAGTCTGAGACGGTGACAGAAATAATCCAGGAAAATTCCTGGATCCCTGGATCCCTGGCTCACTTTGGAATTGCTAGTGATTCCAGCTGGGTCTGCCTTGTTTACTCTTGAATTATCAGCAGCCAAAAAAAAGAACTTCCAAATACGTGTTACAAAGGAAATTCTGAGCCCAGGCTCCTCTGTTTAAAGCTGATTTCATGCTGTCCCTGTGAGCACAGACTAAAATTACTAGTGTCCATGGATGTTTACAAAATCAGTTTATTAAAACATTGGTAGTGCACTCTCCTGTCTGGCCGCAGTGTGTGAACTGATGCGTGCTCGAGGGAAAGACGGCTGCATTTCACTGTTGGTCGGTGCCGCTCTGTGCCCGCCCTGCGGGCCTCATCAGGGAGTTGAAGGCCTCACGGGGTGTCTGTGCAGTGTCCAGTAGTTTAGGCTCGCAGAGAATTAGCCCATCTGTGTGTGCAGCTGCCTTTCCTCTGGATGTGGAGAAGAGCCAGGCTGGCAGGGAGGTGGGGGAGGCCCTCCGAGTGGCCCGCCTTCCTGGTGCTCTCTCTGACAGCGGGCGCTGCGGTCTGAAACCTTCGCAGAGTCAGCGCTGTAGGCTCGATCACAAACAAGGACCCAGCACAGCTTCTTGCCTGGACTTTGATGTCAGCACAGATTGTGAGACGTGGACTGAAACTGTTCTTTATGTAGAATGACTGTGGGGAGCTCTTGATTCACTGGTAGACTCAGTAATTTGAATCTTAGGCTTGGAAACCATTGACCTCCTACCCACATGGCCTGTCTTCTGCAGTGTCTTTACAGCCTCGGGGACTCATTCTTCCTTTATTGGAGCCAATAGAGAACTGGCAAGATCAGTGACTTTTTTTTAAAAATATTTTATTTATTTATTTGACGGAGACAGAGATCGCAAGTAGGCAGAGAGGCAGGCAGAGAGAGAGGAAGGAAAGCAGGCTCCTTGCTGAGCAGAGAGCCCGATGCGGGGCTCGATCCCAGGACCCTGGGATCATGACCTGAGCTGAAGGCAGAGGCTTTAACCCACTGAGCCACCCAGGCGCCCCTAGATCAGTGAATTTTTATTAACGCTAGAGCAGGGTGATTTGGGAATCTATTCAGTTATGTAATTCTTATTAACTAGCAGAGTGAACTTTAAATGTTTTGGTCAAATACCCTCTTTAAGAGGTTAGAAAATGTGTATTCTTCCTTGTATATTTTTAACTTGACGTTTTAAAATGTTGACAGCTAGAAGTTTTCATTATACTTTGAAATCATTGAAAAGGATATAATTTCTGAGATAATGCAAGGGTTAACGTTTCGCATGCAGACGCATTCAGTGGAATGTATGTTTTATGTCCATGTAATGCCTACCATTAAGCTGTTAAAAAATGAAAAGCTTTCGTTGGGTAAGCAGACATTTTACATCTTTTTTCTCCTTCCATTCACTTCTCACTGAGTCTCACCCTGCCGTGATGTGTGTTTACATTTTTTACTATCCGTCTGCCATAATTCTCTGCAGAAAATTGTACACACAAAATCAGAATGTTTTTCCGAGGCTTTAATGTTCTAAGTGTTTAAGAAAGTTCTGTTAACATAAGGTTGCAGGTTGCAGCTGAAATTAACACACAACACGTGGACACAATGTATTATTTTGGATTAAACAAAGGGAGTGAGGTTTTATTGCAAATGTATCTTTAAAGAAGTGGTTGGGGATTTACCCCCCCCCCAACCCCCGTGAGTTTAATTGTCCGTGAACAAGTATTATTTACTGCTGGCATAAAGCAGACTATTACCAACTTTATTCCTTTTCATTTTTGTTGATGAATCTGGAGCCACTTCATTTACCAAACGGATGAGAATCGTCTGTCCAAGCAGTCAGTCCTTCAGACCCCTTGTGTCCACAGGTCGGAAACCTCTATTCCCTGGCACTTAGAACTAATGGTCTCTAGATGATGCCACGGGTCCTCCCTTGGGACCTGTCGACTGGACTCAGGACGAGCAATTCCCTTTCCTCTCTGTGGGGATGTGGGGCTGGGAAGGGAAGGAAGCCCAGAGGCTTGCACGGGGCTGGGGCTGCCCGTCTCCGGCTGGTGCCTGAAGCCTTCTGTACTTCTCCGCAGAGACCGTGATGAGCACCCCGTCCCCCGCCAGTGAGATGCCGCAGCCCCCGCCGCAGGCCCTGCACTATGCCCTGGCCAACGCCCAGCAGGTCCAGATCCACCAGATCGGAGAGGACGGACAGGTCCAAGTAGTATGTACCCTCCTCGTTAGTCTGCCTCCGGAAGGGATGCGGGGAGGGGGCTGGGGCTGGGGCAGGGCCACAGCCAGTGGGGAGGGCCACGCCCCATGGCCCCTTCGTCTCCCTTGCACGTTCTACCCTGGAGGCTGCCATCTGCTCCGAGGGTCTGGGTCTTCAACTGTCCCTATTTTGGCCTGTCCTCCTGTCCACTGTAGGTGCCCTGTTGATATTTTCTCAGTTCAGAAACACGGGCACCCTTCCACTGAGGGAAGAAAAAGTCATCTCCTTCTGGCGTCCGGAGAGAAAGGGAGTGGCCTTTGGTCCTGCGTAGCCCTTCCTCTGGGTGGTGTGACGTGCGCTAAGCGCGTGGAGGCTGTGAGCACCGCAGTCTGCTTTGCATGGCCCGGCCCAGGGAAGAAAGTCCTCCCGATCCTTGCTGGGCCCTGTGGCCGAGGAGAGTAGGGGGTGTCTCTAGGGAGCTGCCCTTGTTCAGCGTGCCCCTGGGCTCCTGCGGACGTCCTCGTCCCACCCAGCTGCGCTCTCCTGCAAGTCGCAGGGGGCCCCAGTCTGACCTTGCACTTGGCGTTCTGCCTTGGAAAGGTGGGCTTCCGGAAAGCTGCTAACCAGTGCTTCTCGAGGAGTTTTCTTCACCTTCCAGAGGAGGATGCTGAGTCCCCTGTGTGACTGACCGTCACCAAGGCCATTACTCCCTTCTTTGAGGGAGTTCCGGGGCGGATCGCTTTGATCCAGTTTGCACGGTGGGAGTAGAACCAGTGCAGCAGCAGCCAGTTCACAGCAGCACTGAGTCCCGTTGGCATTCATAGCGGGCGGGGTCCTGCCTGTCCCCACAGCCCTAAGGGTGTATTAGCCGGGTTCTTGGTGTTGATCGACCTACTTAAGTAGTTTTGTGTTTCTTTGATTTAAACACCTTGCCTGACCCACGTTCAGTGTAGACGCCCTGTGCAGCCCCTTCCACCGACCCCGTACTGCAGTGTGGCCTTCTCACCCCAGACTGCAGGGAGACCACCTGCTGCTTCCGGGAGTTTCTGGTCCCTCCAAGTTGACAGGATGGCGGAAAAAATGTTCTTCTCATTTTCTGGGAAATTTCTGTTTCCCGTCTTCTCCTAATGCTCTTTCCATTATTAAATTTGCCTGTTCGGTACCATTTGAAGATGGAACAGATTGTTCCTGGGCCCCATTGTTAAGAACTATTGCGGTGCTGTGTGTGTGTTACAGACCAGAACTTTGGTGGTTTCGGGAGGCTGTTTGATAATGCGCTCCCCCGTCCGCATGTTCTCTTACGCTATTCAGGGTTTAGTGGTCTGGAATTGCCAGCAGCCAATCCGGAGCAAGAGCTTCAGAAAGTGTTGCTCGTTTCCTGTGGCTCTGGGTTTCTTCTGATGCTTCTTGGTGTCTTCTCTTGCTGCGGATCCCACAGGGCCATCTCCACATCGCGCAGGTGCCGCAGGGCGAGCAGGTGCAGATCACGCAGGACAGCGAGGTGAGTCGCGGCCCCCAGCGCTGCCCTGGGCCTGCTCTGTGTCCCTGTGCTCTTGCGCTCCAGTCGTGGTCCAGCAGGGGGGACGGCTGGGAGTCCCCAGCTGACACAGCGTCCCTCAGTGACCACCTGACTCCCGTTTCCTCAGGAGGTCACTGTGGTCGGGGGAGGGGCTGCGGGGAGAGGGACCCAGGACATGTTGTTAGGATGGAGGTGCCTATCAGCAGGCCACATCCAGAGGGAAGTGGCACAGAGGTGCTCGGGGCAGGGGTCGGGGGGGTAAGGACCTGCTCCCAAGCGAGCGCTGGCCAGGTCCTGTGAGGGGGTACGCCGGCAGGAGGACAGCCAGCTCGTGGAGTGGCCACAGCGCTGGGTGGGGAAGGAGAGCCGGCGGTGTGGTTGGAGGAGGTCGCAGGCACCGGGTTCCCTTGAGGGCGGGGGAGCTCCCTTGTAGGGGCAAAGAGAGGTGCAAGGCCCAGCTAGTGGCCCCAGACGCCTGCCAGGATAGGGGATCCTTCACTACGCCCTGGAACTTACGGTAGCCTCCTGAAGGGAAATCATTATACATTTGTGTTCACACTGTTTCTGCCCAAAAAGTCATTAGAATATTCTTGGATTTCACGAATTTGCCCCTTTTTCCACATCTCCCAAGCGTGTCCCTCCTGTCCATGTAATCCAGCATTTCTTTCCGTTAGGAATTGAATGCACTGAATCAGAAGAACTCGCTGATGCCATTAATGATTACTTTGTCCTAAGTTACAGCCGCGATTGGTCCCCACACGTAAAACACTTGTTTATTGAACAAATATTTTGTCAAAGCGAAGCTACCTGTACAGTTTTAGCAGAGCCTCTTAGAGCTGTAGCAGTCATTTTTTCCTAAACAAATGAAAATGCATTTCTACCTGGTCAGACCCCAGTGGGCCTGTGATCTGGTCAGTTGTGTTGGGTCCTGTCTGCTTCCTGGTTGGGGCACTGCACCTGGGTGCCTCAGGTGTCCCCGTCAGGGCCCTGGGTGACAAGTACACGGGACCGTGCTGTGTAACAACTTCTTGTTCTCCTTGGTTTAAAGTTGTTTCAAAATTGAATCTGGGGGAAAACATGACAGTTCCATTTGGGGTCAGGACTGGGGGGTGGGTACAATGTTTTTTTTTTTTTCAGCTTGTTTTTCTAAGAAAAAATAGTGTGCAAACTCAGTTTTTGTTTCGTTTTGGGTGTTTCATTGTTACAGGGGGTTGACTTTTTGTAGAACTGGTACGCATAGTTTTGCTGTTTACTCACAGATGGCACGGTTGCCCTTGCCTCTGTCTCATTGTGTCTGGAAGTTTTTCTGGTCCTTGATCTCTGCCTTTTTCACCCATTCTGCAGGGCAATCTCCAGATCCACCATGTGGGCCAGGATGGGCAGGTAAGTGCTCACGTGTGCTCCCTTAATGCCAGCTTGCTGAGGGTGTCGCCAGATCTGGCATTGCTGCGGGGAGGGGTGGGGAGCCGGACGCTGGTGCGGCATCAGCCTTGGGGACAGGCCAGTGCTAGCTAGCCCTGCCAGCCACGGACGTCTTGGAACACGTGGACATGTGCACGGGTGGGGCTCTGGGCTACATGTGTGGCTTCATGGGGTGTGACATAGCTTTTTGCTTTGTAGCGGAACATCCGTCGTCCCTTTAGCGTCGTCTGTGAGCTTACACGTGGGCTGCCGACGGCCGTGTTCGTGCAGTAGTTATTTACTAGAGTACGGTGGGTTTTTCATGGAGGTTACTGCAAAATGCCAGTCACCAGCCTTTTAAAAAATCTTTGACAAAAAGCGTAACGGAACAGTCGTTGAACACCCGGGATATGAACTGTGTTTACAAGGCGGAGTGCTCCGATGGGGAGGTTCCAACGTGCTAACATCCAGCGAGATTGTTGGCGACTTGGAGCATTGACATTTCCATGCCCTTTGGAAGAGTTTCTGTTACAGAGATGTTTGTGATATTTGAAAAATGATGAAAGAGAGTCTGGAGAATCTTCCTGATACCTCGTGACGCGGAGCCGTGAGAGCTCATTTGCTGTCACGACAGTAATACTTCTTGTTCTCGAGACCAGCTGGGCTGCCTGCTTCGAAACAGCCGTGTGCGTCCCTGTTGCCGTTGGTGGGGCCTGGTATTGGCCATGTGTGGGGCCTGGAGCATGGATGTCCCTGGACTCAGAAACGAGAGCACAGTGGCACCCCTTGTGTTGTATTTGGAACCTCCGAATGCCCTGGGAGAAGCAAAGCGGACCCGAAGTCTCTTGTTTACATTGGAGTGTCTCTGTTTCCAGTTTCATCTTGAACATACCCATGGGTGGTTTTTTTTATTGTTCTTAATATACAGTGTATTAATTTGCACCAGGGGTACAGGTCTGTGAATCGTTAGGTTTACACACTTCACAGCACTCACCATAGGTCATACCCTCTCCAATGTCCATAACCCAACCACTCTCTCCCTCCCTACTCCCGCCAGCAACCCCCAGTTTGCTTTGTGAGATTAAGAGTCTCTTATGGTTTGTCTCCCTCCCGATCCCATCGTTTCATTTTTTACGTCCCTTCCCCCCATGACCCCCCACTTTGCCTCTCAGCTTCCTCATATCAGAGAGATCATATGATAATTGTTTTTCTCTAATTGACTTATTTCGCTAAGCATGATACCCTCTAGTTCCATCCACGTCGTCGCAAATGGCAAGATTTCATTTCTTTTGATGGCTGCATAGTATTCCATTGTGTATATATACCACATCTTCTTTATCGATTCATCTGTTGATGGACATCTAGGTTCTCTCCGTAGTTTGGCTATTGTGGACGTTGCTGCTATAAACATTCGGGTGCACGTGCCCCTTCAGATCACTGCATTTGTATCTTTAGGGTAAATACCCAGTAGTGTGATTGCTGGGTCGCAGGGTAGCTCTATTGTCAGCTTTTTGAGGAACCTCCATGCTGTTTTCCAGAGTGGTTGCACCAGCTTGCACTCCCACCAACAGTGCAGGAGGCTCCCCTTTCTCCGCATCCTCGCCAGCATCTGTCATTTCCTGACTTGTTTATTTTAGCCATTCTGACTGGCATGAGGTGGCATCTCATTGTGGTTTTGATTTGTATTTCCCTGATGCTGAATGACATGGAGACTTTTTCACATGTCTGTTGGCCATCTGGATGTCTTCTTTGGAGAAATGTCTGTTCATGTCTTCTGCCCATTTCTTGATTGCATTATTTGTTCTTTGGGTGTTGAGTTTGATAAGTTCTTTATAGATTTTGGATACTAGCCCTTTATCTGATATGTCGTTTGCAAATATCTTCTCCCATTCTGTCAGTTGTCTTTTTATTTTGTTAACTGTTCCCTTTGCTGTGCAAAAGCTTTTGATCTCGATGAAGTCCCAATAGTTCATTTTTGCCCTTGCTTCCCTTGCCTTTGGCGATGTTTCTAGGAAGAAGCTGCTGCAGCTGAGGTTGAAGAGGTTGCTGCCTGTGTTCTCCTCAAGGATTTTGATGGATTCCTGCGTCACGTTGAGGTCTTTCAGCCATTTTGAGTCTATTTTTGTGTGTGGTGTAAGGAAATGGTTCAATTTCATTCTTCTGCATGTGGCTGTCCAATTTTCCCAACACCATTTGTTGAAGAGACTCTTTTTTTCCATTGGACATTTTTTCTTGCTTTGTCGAAGATTAGTTAACCATAGAGTTGAGGGTCTGTTTCTGGGCTCTTTATTCTGTTCCATTGATCTGTGTGTCTGTTTTTGTGCCAGTACCATACTGTCTTGATGATGACAGCTTTGTAATAGACCTTGAAGTTTGGAATTGTGATGCCACCAGCTTTGGCTTTCTTTTTCAACATTGCTCTGACTATTCAGGTCTTTTCTGGTTCCATGTAAATTTTAGGATTATTTGTTCCATTTCTTTGAAAAAAATTGATGGTATATTGATAGGGATTGCATTAAATGTGTAGATTGCTTTAGGTAGCATAGACATTTTCACCATATTTGTTTTTCCAGTCCACGAGCATAGAACATTTTTCCATTTCTTTGTGTCTTCCTCAATTTCTTTCATGAGTACTTTCATGAGTATAGATTTCTGAGTACAGATTCTTGGCCTCTTTGGTTAGGTTTATTCCTAGGTATCTTATGGTTTTTGGTGCAGTTGTAAATGGGATTGACTCCTTAATTCCTCTTTCTTCTGTCTTGTTGTTGATGTAATAGAAATGCAGCTGATTTCTGTGCATTGATTTTATATGCTGACACTTTACTGAATTCCTGTATGAGTTCTAGCAGTTCTGGAGTGGAGTCTTTTGGGTTTTCCACATAAAGTATCATATCATCTGCCAAGAGTGAGAGTTTGACGACTTCTTTGCTGATTCGGATGCCTTTAATTTCTTTTTGTTGTCTGATTGCTGAGGCTAGGACTTCTAGTACTATGTTGAATAGCAGTGGTGATAGTGGAAATAGTGGAAATCCCTGCCATGTTCCTGACCTTAGGGGAAAAGCTCTCAGTTTTTCCCCATTGAGAATGATTTTCACTGTGGGTTTTTCATAGATGGCTTTGGTGATATTGAGGTATGTACCCTCTATCCCTACACTTGAAATAGTTTTGATCAAGAAAGGATGCCGTACTTTGTCAAATGCTTTTTCAGCATCTATCAAGAGTATCATATGGTTCTTATTCTTTCTTTTATTAATGTATTGTATCACATTGATTGATTTGTGGATGTTGAATCAACCTTGCAGCCCAGGAATAAATCGCTACTGGGTTGTGGTGAATAATACTTTTAATGGACTGTTGGATCCTATTAGCTAGTATTTTGGTGAGAATTTTCGCATCTGTGTTCATTAAGGATATTGATCTGTAATTCTCTTTTTTGATGGGGTGTTTGGGATCGAAGTAATGCTGGCCTCATAAAATGAATTTAGATGTTTTCCTTCCATTTCTGTTTTTTGGAACGGTTTCAGGAGAATAGGTATTAATTCTTCTTTAAATGTTTGGTAGAATTCCCCTGGGAAGCTGTCTGGCCCTGGGCTTTTTTGTTTGTTGGGAGATTTTTGATGACTGCTCCAGTCTCCTTACCGGTTATGGGTCTGTTCAGGTTTTCTATTTCTTCCTGGTTCAGTTTTGGTAGTTTATACTCTAGGAGTGCATCCATTTCTTCCAGATTGTCAAATTTGCTGGTGTATAGTTGCTCATAATGTGTTCTTATAATTGTTTGTATTTCTTTGGTATTGTTTATGAGCTCTCTTCTTTCATTCATGATTTTGTTAATTTGAGTCCTTTCTCTTTTCATTTTGGTAAGTCTGGCCAGGGGTTTATCAGTCTTACTAATTCTTTCAAAGAACCAGCTCCTAGTTTCATTGATCTTTTTTCCTGTTTTTTTTGGGTTTCTATTTCATTCATTTCTGCTCTGATCTTTATGATTTCTCTTCTCCTGCTGGGTTTAGGGTTTCTTTGCTGTTCTTTCTCCAGCTCCTTTAGGTGTGGGGCTAGGTTGTGAACTTGAGATCTTTCTTGTTTCTTGAGAAAGGCTTGTATTGCCCTAGACTTTCCTCCCAGGACCGCCTTTGCTGCATCCCAAAGATTTTGAACAGTTGTGTTTTCATTTTCATTTGTTTCCATGAATTTTTTCAGTTCTTCTTTAATTTCCTCATTGACCCATTCATTCTTTAGTAGGATGTTCTTTAGCCTCTATGTATTTGAGTTCTTTCCAACTTTCCTCTTGTGATTGAGTTCTAGTTTCAGAGCATTATGGTCTGAAAATACGCAGGGAATGATCCTCATCTTTTAGTACCAGTTGAGACCTGCTTTGTGACCCAGGATGTGATCTGTTCTGGAGAATGTTCCATGTGCCCTAGAGAAGAACGTGTATTCTCTTGCTTTTGGATGGAATGTTCTGAACATATCTGTGATGTCCATCTGGTCCAGTGTGTCATTTAAGGCCTTTATTTCCTTGTCGGTCTTTTGCTTAGATGATCTGTCCTTTTCAGTAAGGGGGGTGTTAAAGTCCCCTACTATTATTATATTATTGTTGATGTATTTCTTTTATTTTGTCATTAATTGGTTTATGTGATTGGCTGCTCCCATGTTAGGGGCATAGATATTTAAAATTGTTAGATCTTCTTGTTGGACAGACCCTTTAAATATGATATAGTTTCCTTCCTCATCTCTTATTATAGTCCGCGGCTTAAAGTCTAGTGTATCTGATATAATAAGTATTGCCACCCCAGCTTTCCTTTGATGTCCGTTAGCATGGTAAATTGTTTTCCACCCCCTCACTTTAACTCTGGAGGTATCTTTGGGTCTAAAATGAGTTTCTTGGGGATGGCGTATTGATGGGTCTTGTTTTTTTTTTTTTTTTAATCCATTCTAATACCCTCTGTCTTTTGATTGGGGCATTTTGCCCACTTACAAGGGCAACTGTTGAAAAATACGAATTTAGTGCCATTATATTGCCTGTAAGGCGACTGTTACTGTATATTGTCTCTGTTCCTTTCTGGTCTACTACTTTTAGGCTCTCTCTTTGCTTATAGGACCCTTTCAATATTTCCTGTAGGGCTGGTTTGGTGTTTGCAAATTCTTTTAATTTTTATTTGCCCTGGAAGCTTTTTATCTCTCTATTTTCAATGACAGCCTATCTGGATATAGTATTCTTGGCAGCATATTTTTCTCGTTTGGTGCTCTGAATATATCATGCCAGTCCTGTCAGGCCTGCCAGGTCTTTGTGGATCGGTCTGCTGCCAATCTAATATTTCTACTATTGTATGTTATAGACCTCTTGTCCCGAGCTGCTTTCAGGATTTTCTCTTTGTCACTAAGACTTATAAGTTTTACTATTAGATGATGGGGTGTGGACTTATTTTTATTGATTTTGAGGTGGGTTCTCTGTGCCCCCTGGATTTTGATGCTTGTTCCCTTTGCCATATTAGGTAAATTACCTACTATAGTTTGCTCCAGTATGCTTTCTGCCTGTCTCTCTTGTTCTTCTTCTGGGATCCCAATTATTCTAATATTGTTTTGTCTTATGGTATTATCACTTATCTCTCAAATTCTCCCCTCGTGGTCCAGTAGTTGTCTCTCTTCTGCTCAGCTTCTTTATTCTCCATCATTTGGTCCTCTATATCACTAATTCTCTCTTCTGTTCATTTATCCTAGCAGTAAGAGCCTCTATTCTTGATTGTACCTCATTAATAGCTTTTTAAATTTCAGCTTGATTAGATTTTAGTTCTTTTGTTTCTCCAGAAAGGGATTCTCTAGTACCTTCCATGCTTTTGGGGAAAGCACAGCTAGTACTTTGAGAATCGTCATTCCGAACTCTAGTATATGTGCTGCCGAAGCGAGCACGTCATTCCGAACTCTAGTTCTGACATATTACCGATGTCTGTATTGATTAGGTCCCTAGCTGTAGGTACTGCCTCTTGTTCTTTTTTTTTATGGTGAGTTTTTCCACCTTGTCATTTTATCCAGATGAGAATAGATGAATGAGAGAACAAAATATTAAAAAGGTAGCAACAACCCCAGAAAAATACACACTAACCAAATCAGAAGAGACCTGAAACCAGGGGGAGAAGATTGGGGAAAAAAAGAAAGATTGAAAGAAAGGAAGGAAGGAAGAAAAAGAAAGAAGAAAAAAATATATATATACACATATTTATCTTAGACTGGTGAATAGAACAGAGCCACACACTTGATTTTGAGTGTTTTGGGGTATATTTTGGTCTGTTAGAAGAAACTAGCTCCCAAAATTTTAAAGAAAGAAAAACTTATATATATACACACAAAAATAAGGGTAAACACAATGAAGGGATGGAATATAGCTGTAATGATGAATATTAAAAAAGATTCTAAAAAAGGAAGTGATAAGAAGTTGGTGGGAAAAAAAAAAGGAAGGAATGTGATCAGGCTGGAGACTAGAACAAAGCCATGTGCTCCATTTAGGGTATATTTTGATATATTAGAAGAAATTGTATCCCAAAATTTTAAAGGTAAAAAAATCTATATATAAAAATTAAGGTTAAATGCAATGGAGGGATAAAATATGACTAATGATGAAAATTAAAGATTTTAAAAAATGTATCGATAAGATAAAATAGTTAAAATGTTAAAATAGGAAGAGGAAAAATTAAAATAGAAAAAAAATTTTTTTAAATTTAACTTCACAAGACTAAAGGATCATGGGGAAAAAGCTGGAAATTCTACGGGTCACTCTGAAGTTCTGCAGTTCTCGTTAATGGGTGAACTTGGCCATGGCTGGACGTTCTTGCTGATCTTCTGGGGGAGGGGCCTGTTGCCGTGATTCTCAAACGTCTTTGTCCGAGGCGGGATTGCGCCGCCCTTGCCAGGGTCCCGGCTGAGTCATTTGCTGGGTTCGCCCTGGGAGCTTTTGGTCCCCGAGCACTTTCCGTAGAGCCCCGGAGGCGGGAATGAAGATGGCGGCCGCCCAGCCTCCGGCTGGAAGAGCCAAGAGCCCGGGCCGCTCCTCAGTGAGCCTGCGGAGAAAAGCCGAGAGTCCCTCCCGTCTCCAGGGTCTCCGGCCGCGCTCCAAGCTCCCCGGCCTGTGACCGAGCGTCTCTGTTTCTGGCGCAGCCCCATTTGGAGTCTCCGGACCCAGCAGCTTCCTGCTGCGCACTCCCGGGCCTTCCCCGCCCCCCCCAACCCAAGGGGAAGGAGGTGAGTCCCCCGGATCTGCCGCTTGTGGGGTCCCTGCTGGAAGAGCAGTGGCCCGACGGTGCCGTGGATCATAGTTTTTAGGTGACCCCGACCTGAGCGCCCTGTCCTTGGCTCCAGTTCTGCCGCGGGCTTCCCGCGCTGAAACCCGCGAGCTCCGCCGCACTCAGACACCCCCGGTCCTTCTGTGACCCCACGGGACCCGAGACCACACTGTCCCTGCGTGGGCTTCACCCCCATTAGCCTCTGGAGTGACGTCCTCCGTGGAGCAGACTTCCAGAAGTTCGGATTTTGTGGAACTCTGCTGCTCCACTGCTTGCCGGGATCTCCCCCCGCCCCGTCTCTCTTCCCGTTGCTTCGGACTCACGTCTCCGTGCATCCTGCCTTCCCGACCGCGGTCGATTTTCTGTTCTAGAGCTGCTGCTCTTCTCCTCGATCTCCTGGTGGGTTTGTAGGTGTTCGGAATGGTTTGATGACTTTCCAGCCGAAATCCTGGGCCCTGATGATATCTCAGTCTCCTGCTCCACGGCCATCCTGCTGCCCTCCCAGGGGGTTTCCATCAGAGCCTGAAGCTCCGAGAAGCCAAGGCAATGCCAAGTTTGCCAGCAGCCCCCAGTCGTGTCCCCCAACCTTGTCTGCAGAGAAGGTCGCTGGGCCAGGCAGGTGGAGGGCGGCTCTCAGCTGGCTTTCGCTGTGTGTTCCTCTGGGTGGGAAAGAGCTCTCCCGTCTAGGATAGAAGAGGATAGGTCATGGCCCATCATCGATCTCTGGTTTTGACCACTTCGTGTTTGTATTTGTCCTCATTAGAGTATCATACGTGATGTTGGATTCTTGTCATTTTTGTCTCTATTCCTGAGCGGAAGGCCACTCGGGAGTTTTGAAAGGTAAAATAACGTGGATTTTATATGATGGCAGTACGGTGTGCGGCTGGAGACAGCGCATCCGGAGTCAGTCAGGAAGGCCGAGGTTCCAGCCTCTGTGGCCGAGATGGCAGGCCCGGCGTTTAGCCCCTGAGCGGCTCCGGGCATGTTGGAGGAGCCCCGCTCTGAGCATGGTACGACCCAAGTGTCCTGTGCATGCTTTGCGGGTGCTGTGTGCCTCGCTGTGGCTGCAGGCCTGGGCCTGTGCTGTGCGAGTGGCGGCCTTCCCCAGACGCTCGACCACCAGCACCCGCGCCTCTCGCCGCTGCCTGAGAAGGGCAGTGGGCCGCCGTCCTGCCCGCCGTCTCTGCCGTGCCGGTGGTGCTTTACTCGTCGTTTGCTCACGTTCGCCCGTCCGAGCTCGTGCTGCCGTCCAGCTCTGCCCGGCGCTCACCGGCCGTCCTGTCTGGGACAGCCGCTCAGAGACGGAACTCAAGGACAGGCAGGACAACGCCGATGGTGGCCGGAGGATTTTTCCTAGCTGTCGCCTTCTGCTTTCCTAAGGGCAGCCTGGCTTTCTGACTTAAGCAAACCCTACGTGTTGCTCTAAAGCTGCCTTTTTCTGGCCGGCCTGTCCAGCTCATCCTTTCCCGTTTCCCTTTGTGGAAATTCCTTGTTGTTGTATCACTTGGCTGACTCTTGGTCCTATTAAGTTACTCGGCTTGAGACAGCTTCATTTTTAACATTAACCAAAAATTTGCAAAACAGAATGATGTTTTGCAAGACAGAACACGCCACCCCACGTGGTGTCACCGATGGGGCAAGTGAGAAGCGCAGCCGTGTTGGAAGCTGGGGTGCCGTGAGGCCTTCCCCTGCCCTCACCCCCACCCCTTCTCACCCCCGGCGCCCCAGCCTCCCTCCCCTGGCCTCGCACACCCACAGGATGACGGTGCCGGGCGCTGCGGCTCTTTCCCCGTCACTCACATGGGGCCCCACAGTCTTAGAGCTCCCCAGTTTCCACATGGTGGGGCCGGTGCCGGTCCTGGTGTCATTGTGGGTGTGTGGTTTCCTGAAGAGCACCGCACCAGGCTTGTTCTGGTTTTAGGGAGCAGAGGTGCTGAATGGGGAGGACAATATCCTCCTGAGTTGCAGAAGCCCGTGAGGAAATTCTCGTACTGCTGGTCTTGTAGAGTGCACAGACTCACCGACTGCTGGCTTCGTATTAAGTCTCCCTGCAGCCTGATGATGTGGCAGCCCTCCCCATCCTTCCAGAGCAGCTGAGTCACACGGGGGCGGTGGCCATACGCAGCCCTTGGCCTCTTCTCCACTTGCTTCCTGACCCTGGGACCCGCCGCGGCCCCTCCCACTTCTCTTGGGATCTGGTCCCGTGCGTCATGGGTTGCTCACGGGGGTGACTTTCCGTGTCAGCGCCTGGTGTCTGGGAAAGCTCCGTGCCTTCGTGCCGGGGTGGGAGGGTGTAAGAGCCGCGTGCATGGTCACTCTGGGCGGACTCTGTTTTCGGGAGAGGGAGAGCTGCTGTCTGCCGGTGCGTCCCTGCACGGATGCGGTTCCGCCTTGCGTCTCCGGAGCCCCCACGTGCTTCTCCTCCCTGGGCTGTGGTCCCCACCCGTGGCAGGTCTGTTGCAGGGGTACGGGAGCGTGGGCCTGGTGCGCTAGAGACACAGCAGTGTCTCGTGCTCCGCAGATGTGGGAAGGAACGTTAAGGAGCCATATCCGACGTGCACAGCGGGGGAGAGCCTGGGGGTTTAGTTGGAAGCCTCCTTTTAAGGGAAAGTCATGGCGCCTGCCGGTGGCCCAGTTACACATTTCCTGTTCTCTTCCCTCTGTTTCTGGCCACTTGTGTCTTCTCGCAGTGACCACTTCCTCGTCCTTCCTGATCTGTTTTTGGGGGAATCTAGACGGTCAGATTTACTGTGGCAAAGTTCACGTGCAGTCATGGATTCTGGGCTCTGGGCGAGGGCAGCTCCTGGGGTGAGATGTGTGGGCTGCGGATCTGTGGTCCTGCTCCCGATGGTTCTCGTTCAGAGGCACGTAACGAGGCCCATGCGTGCCCTGCTGATTTCTTTTGCCGGCGGCCTGAGCATGGGTACCGGGGACACGGGTGATTTCTTCTACTGCCTCGTGCTGCTGTCTTCTCTGTCAGCCATGACCATTTCAGGAGTAATCGTTTACTGTCACGTGAACAGAGAGCACAGAGGCTTGTAAAGAACGTGGGGACTTAAAAGGGTTTGGGTGTTATTGCCCACGTGGTGACTCAGGGAATTGTGGAATCTGTTTGGGCACATGAACTTTGTGTAGTAAATGAGATCAGGAACAGGGAAATCTGGGGTTCTCAGGAGGAGCCTGAAGCTAACCCTGGCTAATAGTGAGGCCCAGAACACAAGTTGAGTGTGTAGACGTGTATTGAAGGTGCTAGGCCTGGGAAGTGATCGCTTGTGTAAGGGCGTTCAGCTTTCCGAGTTAGTGGTCGGTGTAATAGAATTTTTTTTTAGCGAGAGAGCTCATGGGTGCTAGCCGGTGGCGGGCTGGGTGGGAATAGAGAGAGAATCTCAAGCAGGCTCCACGCCCAGCCCTGAGCCCAACACAGGGCTCCATCTCCCAGCCCCGAGATCATGACCTGAGCTTAAATCAAGAGTCAGACGCTCACTGATGGGAACCCCAGGTGTTCCAGTATAATAGCATTTTCAAATTTGGTGTGGATTTTCAGAAGATTCTGAAAAAGTGAAAACAGAAGGTTTTCAAATGTTAAGAGCCATAGAGATTGCAAATTGCAATGAGGTGGATGAAATGATTTTGAGATGCATTTTAAATGAGAAATGAGGAGGTCATGGGAACTTTTACATGGAGTCATGTGGCACTTACGCGGGCCAGGGGCCTCCTCAGGGAGGGTGGGCGGACTGGAGCTTCTGCAGGGACTGTTCCTTGCTGCAGTCGCTTGGCCTACCAACTGGGCCTCGGCTGCAAGCCATCCTTGCTTCTCGAGCCTGTCCTCGCTCGCTGTGGCCGCTGGGCCACCCTGCAGGTCTGGTTACGCCGCCGGTCGAATGATGGGTTTGTGCTGTGGGACCGGACTGTGTCAGGGTCCACAGTGTGAAGACAGGTGTTTGTTTAGGTCGTGCTCACGTGCACACACGCGCAGCTGAAGCAGGTTCCCAAAAGGGTTTCTACTTAACTTCACTGCACGCTAGTTCCTCTAATACTTTTTACTCTGTTCTCTTTTTCTTCTTCTTCTTTTTAAAAATCTCTTTTGAGTACTGGTTGTGACACATTAAATCCATTTCATGGCTTGCGGTTTGAAAAGGTCTAGAACAGGTGACCACTGATGTCGCTTTCTTTTCTTAGGAGCCTGTAGCTCTGTGATGTTGTCCTTAAGTAATTTTAAAATTTATTATTTATTTTTAAAAAAATATTTTATGTATTGATTTGACAGAGACACAGCAAGAGAGGGAACACATGTATGGGGAGAGGGAGAAGCAGGCTTCCCACGGAGCAGGGAGCCTGATGTGGGGCTCGTTCCCAGGACTCTGGGATCATGACCTGAGCCACTCAGGCACCCGTTAAAGCAGCAGTTAATTAGGATATATTCCCTTTCTTGTTAAAATTAACACCATGAATGAGCCTTTTAAAGAAAGGTCTTCTGAGGGGCACCTGGGTGGCTCAGTGGGTTAAGCCTCTGCCTTCGGCTCAGGTTGTGATCCTGGGTCCTGGGATCGAGCCCCGCATTGATCTTCCCGCTTCTTCTCTCTCTCTGCCTGCCTCTCTGCCTACTTGTGATCTCTGTCTGTCAAATAAATAAATAAAATCTTAAAAAAAAAAAAAGAGAAAGAAAAGAAAGGTCCTTTGAGCCTAATCAGTGTAAAGCAACGTAGTTTAGAAATTTAGCTTATAAAAAAATGGCTTCACGTGTTTTGTTAAAGAAGGGCCAGGCATGCACGTGTTGGTCATCTCGGGGAGCTGCTAACACTTGGTGCTGGAAGGCCAGAGGTGTTGTGTGAGTTCTAGAGAACCCCGAGTGGGGTGCACGGTGCTTCCGAGGGCTGGCCACTCACGGGCCTGTGATGTCACACAGGAACTGGGGTGCCCATGGCCGGGAAGACGCCCAGGCCCGGCTCTTACCAGTTTTGACTTGTGGAGTGAACACGTCAGTCAAGGCAGCCTCTTCGTCAGTCTCGCGAGTCTTGCTTCTGTCGCTGCACCTGCAAAGCAGAATGTGGTGAGCATGGACGGTCACCGAGGCCGAGGAGGGTAGTCTGGCCGGAACCCAGCGCTTGGCCAGACTTGCCCCTTTATACACGGGATGGGCTCGTAAAGTTGTGGAGACCTTTTAACCTCGGCAAGATGTTTTCAAAACCATTTTAGATGAATAATACAGGATTAGAATTTGGCCCATTGTGTGCCTTAAGGTGCATTACTGAAGAGCGAGCCCGTTGGGGATGCTTGGGGAGTGACTCCCGAGTTCCAGTAGATGGGCCTTGGGTTTCGCAGCGCGGTGCCTGTCCTTTCGCTGTGACTTTTCCCGGCACAGCCCCTACTTTCTTCCCTCTTCTGTCACCGAGCTGTTTGCGTCTCACCGTCCAGCAGCCTCTCCCTCCCGTGCTGTCGGCCCAACAGCTCTGTGCCTCGTGAGGCTGGCTGCTCCGTGGCACGCAGGGACGACGCGCAGGCTCAGGACTCGGGACAGACGATGCTGTTCTGATGCCTGCCTTCGACAGCGGCGCCCTTCCTGTGGGCGGGCGCGCAGGCTGCTGGAGCGCCTGCGACGCGGGCCGAGCGCTGCCTGCTTTCCTGGCTTCGAGGCGGGCGTCCCAAGGCGCTTTGTGGATGTGGACTTCTCACTCTTCTTCAGGAAGACGGGGTCTTTGCAACAAGAGGGTCTCTAAAACCTTTTCCACTTTGAAGATTCGAATGTGAGCCTCAAAAGGGGGCCTTCCCCACACAGTCCCCACGAAGTGCAACATGTCAGTCCGCAGCCTTGGACACCAGGACCCTGGCCCCCTGGGGGAGCTTGCTGCGGTTCGCCAGCAGCGCTTTGTCAGGTGAGAAGGGGAGAAATCGGACGCGCTCCTCTTAGAGGAGGGGTGGGGCTGCTCCGTCCCGCGTGCTCCTGCCGCTCACCTGAGGACCGGTCGGCCTGGCTCTGTGCGTCGTGGAGTCCGCTCAGGGGAAGCCTGGTGTGCCCACCCCTCTGCTCTTAGAACCCCGGTTAGGGCCCGGAGATAAGCACCCTCTGGCGTGAGTCAGAGTCCAGCCCTTGCGAGACGCCGAGCACGTGCGTGTGGCTCTCTGGGCCATTACCCCCAGTGGGGACAGTGGCGGTGCCTTCCTGCCTCTCCCAGACGCCCCGCTTCCCAGAGGAAACGCCCTCAGGTCAGTGTTCTGTCCACGGAGGAGTCATGCTCTGTTCAGGCCCCGTGTCCCGATGATGGAGGGCTTGGTCATTGTCATGCTCTGACGTGGCGGGTGTCGGTCACGTTTCGTCTTTACGTGGCTGCAACTCAGGACTGTCAGGCCAGGATTTCAAAGCTACTGTCTAGATTTGACCCCAGTCACAGTGTCCCCAGGTGCTAGCAGAAGCAAACACTGGACTCAAGGGGGTGACCCTTAGGTCGGTGGGGACAGCTGACGGGTGGCAGCGTGGGCAAGCTCAGATGAAGCACGGCTCCAGCCTCTCGGAAATCACGTGCAGCAGTTGCGTGTGCGTTTGTTACAGCGGTTTTCAGTTTGGTGAATTTTGGATAAAAACCTTGCCAGGTCGTTGTAGGGAACATGTGGTCGCTCGGGGTTTAGACGGTGGGAGGGACAGTGCGCGCTTTGGTTCTGATTAATTTTATGTGATCGAAGGCTTGCCAGCTCACGATAATTTTTCAGATTTATCTAATCATTTGGAAGAACAGCTGCATAATTAGCCTCAGTTTATGAAACGGCGAGGCTGTCGTAGAATTAAGCGTGGAAGTACAGGCCTCCCCCCGAGCGGTTGGGCGTGAATCGTGGGGGGAGGAAGTGTCCAGAGAGGAAGGACGTTTGCTCTGAACGTCGTCTGTTGCAGCGGCTTCCACAGAGCAAGCGGCGCCGTGGAGGTGTGAGGTGTCAGAGTCCGCGTCCTCGCGACACGCGGGGAGACAGCGTGAACCCGCACAGTGTGCCCTGCTCTGCGGCGGGGGCCACGGGGGCCCGCGGGGAGACGAACCTGGCTTTGGCACGACCGTGGAAGCAAGACTGCTTGGAGTTCATGCGCTCGCGACGCAGAGCTCCCGGCCAGGAGCCTGCACATCAGGACCAGACGTCTCCTGTAACTCATTACGTTGCTAAAACAAAAAAGTTTTATTTGTTTCCGCTTCCCTTCTCTACAGATACTTGTCTTCTGGGGGTTTAGATCACATAAGCCCCGGGAACGGTGCTGTAGTAACTAGAGCTGCATCGCCGCTCTGCCCGAGCGTGCCACAGAGGAGAGGACGAGTCTGCGCGGCCCCGCGGTCCCGTCAGGGCAGCCAGGATGCGGCCCTTGTCTGTGGCTTTGTGCGGTACTTAGGCGAGACCAGCGGGGAAGCGGCGGCTGCAGCCGTCATTTCGTGCAGCTGTGCTCGTGAGCCTTCCTCTCCCTGATGACTGCTGGGGCATTCGAGTGGCTGGTGGAACTGGTCACGTAAGCGCGAGGCGTGGTTGGACAGGAAGGGTCCGTATCCCTCAAAAGTGCCCACCTGGATCAGCGCTGGCAGTCCGGGAGGGCTGGCTCTCGCTCTGCCTGGATTAGAACCAGTCACTAGCGAGTCGAGATTCAGTGTATGAAAGTTCAGATAAGCAGAAACCCGCGAGTTCGGGTAACAGCATGTGTGGATCTGTTGTGTTCTGAACTGTTTGACAGCAAGTTGCGTGTGCCAGAAACCTTAGAGCTGTAGGCGCTGGGACGGGGGTGCTCGCCGAGCCGTGGGTGCGGGGATGGGGATGCTAATAGAGCCATGGGCGTGGGAACAGGGATGCCGGTCTAGCTGTGGGTGCGGGGATACTTGTCTGTGCAAGGAGTTGGACCATCGCTCTTGCTTTAGTTCCCTCTTGCTGTGCCACATGCCCCCCCAAAACAGGGCTGACGACCACCAGTGGTCATTATGCCTCACGATCTGGTTTTCCTGGGTGCAGCGGGTGGGAGTTCGCTGTGGAATGGCGTCACTGGGGTCATCTGGAGTCCAGGCAGGCGGCCCTGTCAGGCCGTAGCTGGGCTGGCCCGTGGCCCGGGGCTCTGAGGCTGTCCTTCCAGGCCCTTCGGCCCTCCCCTGTGCAGGCTTCCCTCATGGCCCTGGGCCTCACGGCACGGTGGCCGGCCTCCAAGAGGGGACGTGACCAGCATTTGAGAACCGAGGCTGTGGACCTGCCAAGTCTTGTGGTGACCCGGCTGTCTTTGCCGGGAGGGCACTGGGAGGGGTGAGGTCGAGGGTGCCTGCATGGAGGGTCCCGGTGTCTTGTGGCCTCCACTCTGCTCCCAGCGTGGCTTGGCTGTGAGCTCCTGCAGGGCAGGGCCCGGGCTGCGCCCAGGGAGGGGCTATGCCCACACGCACGGCGGGCGTGCAGGGACTGGAGCTGCGGGGCTCCTGGTCATTCTAGGGCAGGGCACAGGGCCCTGGAGAGCGCCTGAGTGTGTGTACGGAGACGCCGGCTGCGTGACTCAGGCAACACGTGCAGGCCCCAGCGGGGACTCTCCCGGGTGCGGCGGCCGGCTGGGGGTGGGTTGTCAGCACGGGTCGTGACCCCAGGCAGGCAGCAGCCCACCCATGTGGCCCAGATCCACCCTGGGAAACTCCGTGTGCGTCACGGCATGCTTTGTCGGGCGGCCTCGCTGACGAAACACGTCGGGTGCGTCTCTGTGGTCATCCGCGGGGGCCGCGCCGAACCGCGGGAAGTCCTCGATCTTTCTGCTCTGCCTGTAGCGAGTTCAGGTTTTCACAGTCTACATTTACACGGTTTCTGAAATAGCTTTTCATTCCATTCATGTCATTTTCTTGGGAGTTTAGGAAAACAAAGCAAAGACCTAAACTTGTGTTCATGTGACTGGAAATTCTGGTCCAAAAGCAGTCTGTGTTTGGAGAGTCGGCCGCCGCCGCTGGCTGACCTCCCGTCCCCTTGACGCACGATGGCCACGGCTCCCCTCTGCTTACGGGGCTCCTCAGCACCAAGGACAGGCACCTGCTTCCTCATAGTTAATACTAACTTGTTAGAGATCAAGACACAACCTGGAACGAGAGGTTCAGGTGGCTTTAACCTTGAGCATCGTGCAGGAAGGTGCCCATCCCGCGAAGATGCCCTCCAGAGAGCCGACGGCGCCTCGCCCTCCAACGCCCTGTGAGGAGCGGCGTTGGGCCTGCAGGCCCTCAGGCCCCCGTCCCTGGAGCTGGACCCGATCGTAGCCTCTCCTGTTGCCTTGTTGGGGAGGGGATGAGTTCCGGGAGCGAGTGCGTGTTGGAGTCTGTGCACGTGGGCTTGGTTGGGGAGGGAAAGCCTGGGAGGGCTCTGCGCCTCGGGAAACCACGCGCGGGCTCCGGTGTTCTAGACCACCCTCTCCACTGCTGTTGCCACCGCCGCGGGGATCGAATGGGCTTGTTCACAGTCTTGCGCTGTGTTCGCATCTGTCCCCTCTGCTTGCTGCCTTCTCTGTCCTTTCTGGGGCTCCTGGAACGGCAGTGCCTCCTCCGCGAGGCTCCTCCGCATTTCTGCGGGGGTCCGGGGGTTCATGGAGACTCCAAGGGACTGAAGGGGCACTTGTGAGGGCTGTTTCCGGTCACGTGGTATGAGCGGTGGGCACAGGCGCGCGGGGCTGCTTACCGACACGGCCAGTGCCCAGCGTGGGACCCAGATTCGGATTTTGGAGGATCGATCACGCGCTCTGTTCCAGACTCTCTTGCTGGGCAACATCCTGTCTCCAGAAAGAGTCCTACTGGGGTCCGTGACTTCTCTCCACGTGGGAGATTATAGCCTCGCAGGCCGCCTTTAAAGACCTGGGCTTTGCTTGTGCTTCGAGCATGAATCGCGGGATGGCTCAGGGTCGTTTCACGTCGGCGTGTGTGGGGATGCGATCGTGTTTGATAGTGGGAGCTGATGTTCTGAGAGTGCGGGAGGGGAGTCCGCACAGCTCTGGCCCGGACGGTGCCCGTTCATGCCAGCTCTTGGGGGCCATGTGTGTTCGGGTTAGCCCGTCTCTGTGGGGCGGGCACACCCGCACACACGACGGCGACGCGCTTGTATGGAGCAGAGTTAGGCGGCACAGCTCTGAGTCCGGGCTGCGCTCATGGTGAATTTCCAGGGTAGCTCCGCCAACATCCCGCTAACAACAGCTTGGCGGTCTTTAAACTCTTAAACCTCTCTTGACCTCTTTGGCATTTATCTTCCTCCTCATACTTGAAAGGAAATTTCACTAGCTTTCAGAACTTTTCCCGTGAAATGGGGCCCTCTGAACGAGCTGGGGAAAAGATTAGAAGAGGCAGAAAGTAGCCGACATTTTATGTGCATGACTTCTTGTGCAGTGGGTGAGAAGAAGGGGGCTGTGTGTGCAGAAGAAAGTGTGTTGTGTGTGCACGTAGGGGCCCTTATCTGTGGCAGTAAGAGGGTTGTGTTTCTAGGAGGGTGGCTGTCGGCTTTGGATGGTGGTTCACAGTAGACAAAAGCCTTGGCCTTGCACACAGCATGCACTGGTCCCTTCGCTTCTAATAAGAACGTGCCGTTCACGAAAATACAGCTGTTGCGTGCCAGACAGAGACAGGAAACTTGGAGGACCTACAGGTAGTTCAGGGCATCCGTCCCTTTTGGAAAAGCCTTCACTGACTAGAGATGGTGGAAAGTAGAATTTAAGTCATAAATGCCAGAGCAGAATGAGTTTAGTGTTAATGAGTTCCAAAAACATCCTAGAAAAGTCACAAAAATGAGTTTGCATCTCCTGTTGTCAGATGGAGGAAGCCTGGCCGCCTCTCCAGGGCTGGCTTAGTGCCGTGCCGTGGGTCCGGCAGCCTGCCTGGGGCGCCCGGCCCGGATGGGTCTGCGGGCCTACTGTGTTCCCGCTACTGGCTCCGGTTCTTCTGGAATCGTTTTGGTCCCAGCGGAGGCTTGTTACACAAAGCCACACAGACCGGCTGCCAATGGGGGAGGGGAGCATGTAGGGACGTGTTCTGGAGCGTCCTGTCTCCGAGCCTGCTGACAGCGAGTTGGGGCTGCGGCTGTTTCCGCAGGTCTGCCATGTTTCCCTGCAGGGGTCACGGCCGGGCTGCTCTGTGCCAGGCTGTGGTTCAACGGGAAGGATATTGTGCTGTGTTCTCGAGAGGACTTGCATGAACTGATAACTTACATGTCTGTTCCAGAATTTGGCATAGCTGAAATGACGCTGTCTTTGAGGGGCTCCAGTGTAGTTGAGGCTGGAGGAGCCTTGAGGTACCCCTGGGTCCTCCCCGTCTGGACACACTCTGTGCTGGTCGTGTGCCCATGGCCCAGCCTGAGCCCCTGGGGTGGATCTCACATCCAGGTCCTGTGACTGCAGATGGTTGGCGGGGGGAAGGGGTGTCTTCAAATCAAGGGCAGACCTTAAAATCGTTGTCAAGTGTGTTTAAAAGGTAAATTAAATCGTTTCAATACCCTTAGGGCCGCAGATTTTATTATTTCTGTTCCTTGCAGAACCCAGAACCCGCGCTCCATTCCTGGTGGCGAGGTGTTGAAGAGCGAGTGTGCTGATAACTGTTCCGCTAGCTCTTAGTTGTAGGACGCGCAAGCACGAGGCGTTTTGAACCACTCCTGTTTCCGAGCAGTTCCGCAGCGGAGCTGCACTTTCCCTGACGGCTGTCCTGTGGGTGACGGCCCGCACACGACAGGAGGGCGCTCCCTTAGAACGCACAGCTCAGTAAGCTGGAAAACGGACTCTGAGGAATTCCAGAATTTCTTTTTCGTGAGATCCAGGTTCAGGTTTTTCTGTGTAAGGGAGGTGTGCCGATCTCCCCCGGCTTGTCTGTCGCGGTCTCCCTGATGCATCTGTGTGTGTGGTGAGCAGGCTATGTCATGGGTGGGGACGTCCCCATGATGGGCTGGTGGCCGTGCCCGCAGGTCTGGTCGCTTGGCTGGGACGCAGAGCAGCTGAGGAGCCTGCGAAGGTTCTGGACACCCGAGGGTTCGCTTCCAGGAGCCGTCCCAGCGGGTGGCGTCTGCGGAGAGGAAACCGTCCCCACCGCGGTCGCAGGAATGGGATTTCTGAATCTCTAGGTTGTGCAGGGAGGGGGCACTCCCTGTCACTGCGTGAAGGTTTCACTTCTTACTCGTCACAGAGGTGGGGAGTGAAAGAGGGACATGTGCTAGGATGTTTCATCCCTACTCTGATCACGTGCAGCACTGCCTTATGCAAACTCAGGCGCTTTGATGGGCCCCCCTTGCCTGCAGCTCCAGCCTATTCCCTGCCCTCCCTGTGGACTCTGGGCTTACACGGTGGGAGGGGAGAGCAGCCAGGTGGCTCAGGGCCGGGAGGGCTGCCGGGGGCGTTCGGGGCCTGGAGGCCTCACACACACACACGGTCGACCCTCGGGATGCTGAGCAGGGAGGAGGCAGGGCCATCGAGGACCCACCTGCTGGCCAGCGTGGTGGCAAGAGGCGCACCATGGGCTGAATCCTGATGGATAAGAGCTGGGAGCCCGAGAGACGTCACACAGGGCCTTTGGGCTGTCACAGGACAGAACTGCTGCAGAAGAACAAAGTCTTAAGCCCGGTGTAACTTTTGCATTTTCCACCGGCTTCGGGAGTGAACTGCTGAGTATTCGGTTCATCGTGTGTCCATGAGGAAGCACGTTCGGAGATCCGAGGTCCGCTCTGAGCGGGGTTCCTGGTTAGCAAAGTCGGCTGCTGTTTGGTGGCCAGCTGAGTGACTTAAGATCAGCAGCTGACCTTGGGAACCCAAAGGACAGAATGCAGGTCCCCCGCCCTCGCTGGGAGTCTTTGCTGGTGCGGTTTTCCCGCCGGCAGTGGGCACAGCTGACGGGGCCCACCACGTCCAGGAGGGAAGCTCTGTTCCGGGCTCCATAAGGGTCGAGGTTTGGAACTTCGTGCCGGTTTGTAGCAGAACCGCGCGAGTGACCGCGCGAGGAGAGGGCAAGAGCAGAGGTCTGTTCCTGACCCAGCAGCGGGTCACAGAACGGGGTGGTTTCCGCCGTGTTTTGAGCAGCCGGAAAGGGTCCCGGTTTCCGCTCTCACGGTGGCGAGGGGACTGCTTGGAAACAGCGGGTGATGACGCTGTCGCCCGCAGATGCGGAGTGCGGGGCTGCCCGGGCTTGGGCTGGGGGGGGCGCGGGCTCGGGGGAGGCGGGAGCACCTCGGACTGAGAGCTGCCGTGTGCGCCACACATGACGGGCGGAAAATGATGCAGCGATTGCTTGGACGTGTGAACAGTCACTTATGTTTAAAAATTCAGGTCGTTGTTTCATGTTGCCTCCCGAAGTGAAACAAACCAACAGCTTGTGAAGTGCCCCGGACTGAGGGTTAATAGTCTGCTCGTTCATCCCTCTGAGCTGCTGCCTTCGCCTCCAGCCACGGTTCTCACGTCACGTTTGTGTCATCGAGGTCCGCGCGGCACTCGATGCCGTGTGCGTGGAGTCAGGGCCCGGCTTGTGCCCAGCGCGGCCGCTTGGCCCGAGCTCCGAGTTCAGCCTCGTCGCTGGAGAACCCTGCCGGCGCCGCACGCGGTTTGACGCTAGAAGCCTTGAGCAGAGTAACGACGTGGCCAGCAGGCCGCGATAGCCGCCCCGCCTGTCCGTGCACGTGTGCCCTCCCCAAGAGTGGGGCCGGCAGAGGCACGTGTGCACCCCCTGGGCCATTCGCCCAGATGCAGGCCGCCGGCTGCCGGCCACTGGTGGGCCTATCGCGTGCAGGTGTCCTGATGACGTTCTGTGAGGGGTGCGGTGAGCGGGAGGTTTGCTCAAGTAGGACGGGCAGCCTGGCCTCCTCAGAAATAGGCCTTTGTGGCGTAACCAGTGGATGAGTTGTTTTGAGAGAATCCTTTTCCATCTGGGACGATGCTTCGTTGGCACCCGAAGGAGGAGAGGTCGGCCATCGGCGGGAGTTCTGCCAGGAGACGATCGGCCCAAGGGAAACTGAAGGCCTGTGGCTGTTTTCTCCTCGCTGCGAAGGCCGAGGTGGCGAGGGCTCTGCCTACACAGTGTCCCTCAGTGTTGGGAGCCCGGTGGCTGGTGTGTGGTCATCCTCCCTGGCCCTCGACCGCTCACTCACACGGGATCAGCTCTGGCCCCGAGCTGGGAGGCAGCTGGGCCACATTTGGCACAGCCGTGCTCAGAGCTGCTGCTGTTTTTTTTTTTTTGTTTGTTTTTTTTTTTTTTAAAGATTTATCTATTTATTTGACAGAGATCACAAGCAGGCAGAGAGGCAGGCAGAGAGAGAGGGGGAAGCAGGCTCCCCGTGGAGCAGAGAGCCTGATGCGGGGCCTGATCCGAGGACCCTGGGACCATGACCCAAGCTAAAGGCAGAGGCTTTAACCCACTGAGCCAGCCAGGCGCCCCAGAGCTGCTGCTGTTTGCTTGTACTTTTACTGGCCTGTGGTGCCCGCGCACAAGGTAGCCCCCGAGGCCCCCTTCCTCCCTGGCAGCGTGGAGCTACTGGTAACAACCAAGATGGCGTCTCTGCCAGATGCCCAGGGCTATGCGCGTGGGCTGAAGCCCCGGGATCCCAGCCAGTCCTGCTGCCCCCCGCAAGCTCCCTGCTCTGATGGTTCTGCTCCTGCGTTGGTGGAATGGCAGTCGACGAGCTCTGGGGATAACCGAGACATCGCATATGGTCCTGCTCTTGTCGCCGCTGGCAGCGCTCTAGAGGGGACCCACTGTGGCTGAGCGTGACAAGGACCGTCCCCCACCAAGGCTCTGCCCCGTGGGCTCGGTGGCAGCCCCTTGTTTGCAGGACATGGAGGGCCGGTGGGGAGGGCTTCCTGTTGCCGGTCGGGCTGTGCTTTGTGACTGGGCCGTGGGGATGGTCCCCTCTGGACCTGGAGAGTGATGTGCCGTCCTGGCCCCAGGGGGAGACGCTGTCCCTCACGAGGCCTTCTCCGGCCTGTGATTAGTCTTACCCAGCAGAGAACTGCATTTCTGAACCTTCCCAGAGTAGAAAAAAGATGCTGTGGCCCCGCTGTGTGCGGAAGGCGCGGGCGCCGTTAGCCAGCAGCTCACACGAGTCTGTGGCCGTGCGTGCCGCGGGCCCCTGTGTGTTTACAGCCTGGTGAACTGTCACGGTCACACAGACTCAGTGTTGACCTCGGGTGCGCCCTGTGGCAAGAGGCACCTCTTCTGGTCTTTCCCTCGAGGCCGGGGGGCTGCGTGTCATTCTTACTGGCACACGGTGCCGCCCTTCGGGGAGAGCCTGAAGCCCACAGCCACTCAGTGCAGCCTCCGCACCCCCTGGCTGGCGTCTGTAACCCCTACAGCAGGGCGCTAGAGAACGCTTGCTACCGAAGTGACCTCGCAGGAGAGGGCCTCGCCCCTTTCTGAAGCTCTTTCTTCCGCCCACACGGCGAACAGCACGAGAAGCAGTGGGCTTCCCACGTTAAAGCAGTGAGCAGGGCCGTGGGAGCACGGTCACGGGACAGGGAGCCCAGGCTGCGTGCCCGCCCGTGGCTGGCCCTTCAGCGGCTCCCCGTCGCCCGGTGTGCGGTTGGCCAGCTGGGTGCCCCGGGCCGCTGGCCCCAAGTGGCTGAGACCCACACCCGCGGAACCCATACAGACCTTTCATGCCCTTCCTTTCCTGTTCTGTCTCACCGCTCCCCGCCCACCCCACACGGCCCTTCTGGAACCCGTGGGAGAAACTGGAGGTCTTCAGATCTGACCTTGGCTGCATTACTAACCCCCACCCCCCCGCCGGCACGATTTAAAACACGTGGTGGAGCTTTGTTCCCAGGAGTGCGGGCGTTTCTGGAGGCACGGGGAGGGAGCACCAGCCGTCCCAGGCTTCGTTCCCACTTGACTGCGCTTTTTAGGTTTTGTGTTGCTTTCCCCAGGTTGGTTTGAGCGTTGTGCTCGGTGCTGGAGCGAGCTCCGGAGCCGACGGCAGGAACCGCGCTCATCGCTGCTGGCCGCTCCGCGCGTTTGCGGGAGCGGGGTCTGGCGGCGGCTCGCGGCGTTGTCCCCGCGCGGCTGAGGAGCGGCCTTGGAGCCGTGGCTTCCGCGTCTGCCCGATGCCTTCTCTGCCGGCTTGGGACCGGGTTCTCACGGCGCCTGGGCTCAGGAAGGCGCTCACAGTGGCACCGAGCGGGCCCAGCAGCGTTCCGGTCGGAGAGTTCGCGGCTTCGGAACGATGGTCCGTGTTCGGCGTTCGCTGTGCGGCTGTAGGAGGAGGGTTTGGGGCTGGGGGGCCTCCGGCCGGGGGTGATTTAGGGCGTCCCTGGGACGGCCTTCCCTCTCTCGGGTCCTCCTTTTATGGTCACAAGGAAGCTGCTTCTTGAATTAACACCGAGATTTGAGGAGGAGGACGTCACTGAGGGCGTTCCCTCAGCGAGCTGGTGGCAGACGGGGTGACAAGCGAGTGCCCTTCTGTCCCAGGACAGCCGGAGGTCACGGTCTCGCCTCTGTTCCTGGCCGTGCACGTGACTAAGCCGCGTGGAGCGTGGGTCCTCCGGCCGCAGGAGGGGCCGGGCTGGCTGTCGTGTGTGTGGTTCTCAGCTGAGGAGACTCTGGGCTGGAGTCCGGGTTCTGACCCCAAACCCTACTGAGAAGCCCTTGGACCGCCCGCGCTTATTTGGGTCATACCAGTTTTGCGTTATCTCGAGTGCGTATTAGAGCGATTCAAGATGGGGGGTGCGTCGGGGGAAACCAGACGCGTGCAGGACCCCTCAGTAGGCTTCACGCGCACACCCTCCGCCCTTTCTCCTCGTCCGGCCGGCGCGGCTCTGCTTCCGGCTGTGCGGCCGAGCCCTGTGAGCAGGGGTGGGGGCCCGGCAGGTGCCTCTCGTGCCGCCTCTGAGTCTGGAGGGGGGAGGGCGGCGCACGCCCAGGTCAGTGCAGGCCGGCGGCTCCGGGAGGCCGTGCTGCTGGCTGCTGGCCTGGAGCCCGCCGTCTCCCTGTGAGGTCTTCTGCGTTCCAGAGCCTCGGGAAGAGGCTGCAGACCTGCAGCGAGGGGGAGGGAGCTGGAAGCTCATCACCGACGTCTCTGCGGCCTCTAGAGCAGGGGCAGGCGACGTGCCGGCCTCGCGTCCTCCAGCAGAGCGAGGACGGGTCGTGTTCTTTCTGCAGGTTCCTCTGGGTGCTGCCCTGACCCATGGGGCCACAGCCGCTGGGTGCATGCCTCTCAGCCGCACGTCTGTGCCTCCCTGTCCCCCCGGTCACTCACAGCATCCGTGTGCTGGCCACTTGTTCTTTCTCGGTGGTGACTGCGGCCTTCCGTGGCCTCCCACCCCAAGCCCTGCCCTGGGGCTGTGGTTCGTTCTCTCATTGTCCGAGGGTGATGGTGAAATGGAAGCTGCCCCACAGGCTTGACAGTGGGGGGTTTCCTGCTCGCCCCACGGGGGTGCCTCGGCGCACCAGCCCACACCGGAGTTTTTCCCGAACTCAGTGGCGCAGGGTCCTGACCACCGGCCCTTAGCAAGTGCGCACCGATCGCGGGATCGTGGAGAAACCCGTGATCCACAGCGTGGCTGCCGTCCTGTCTTGCCTTCTAGAACAGCTCCTTCGCCGGTCGTCCCTTCCACGGGGTGAGCACGGACTCCACTGGCTGGGCCCCGCGACCCAGAGTCCTCCCCTGCCGGGTGCTTGGTGTCCTTGTTGTTTCCTGGACAGGGGAGAGACGGCGTCCCCGCCCGCACTCCCGCCTCCCGGACTGTGCTGTGATGGGTAAGGCCTGTGTCCCAACGAGCATCCCGCCTCCCTTGTGAAGAGGCCCCTGATGGCACAGCCGTCCGTCTGGGCCCTCCTGCCTGTGTTCCCTTCCTCCGCCGCTGTCATCTAGCGGAATGCGAATGTCACCTTCGGAGAGCTTCCCCCGGATTCGGAGGACGGCCTGAAAAGCATCCCAACTGCTTTGTGTGCGGGTGCTGGGGCCCGGGCGTGCCGCCTCTGCTGCGGGTGCTCGGGGTCTGCCTGCGGGGCGGGAAATGCCCCTTGCGGGACTGAGGGCAGCTGTGGGCTGAAGCCTGCAGCTCAGGCCAGGCCGGGACGGTGGCCCGACTTCCAGAGTTGGTGGCGGTGCCTTCCCCAGCGTGAGGCGGGCCTGGGAGGTGCCCTGAGACCCGTGTGTCCGCTGCTGAGCCTTCCCGACAGCCGGCTGGGCTCCCAAGGCTGCCGCTGCCCTCAGCTTGACTCCACTTGGGACGAGCTTTCTGTTCACCGTAGGGGAAGCCGTTCTTCCCATCGAGAAGCTTGTCTCCCTGCGGGGCCCTCGCTGTCCCCACTGGAGGACTGGCGCCCCGATCTGGTCACACTCCCAGCTCCTCCTGTGGAGGCCGCCATGGGAGGGTTTTCTCCGCAGGGTCGGGGGTGTGAGGAAGGGCAGGGGCGTTATCCGAGGCCTTTCCTGCCAGCCCCGCGCCCATGTTGACTTTCTGACTTATTCTCGAATCAGTTGCCAAAAGCAAAAGTGCGGACACACTGAGGAGGTGTGGTGTTTGGGGTGAGATCTCAGGGAAAGCGTTTTCTGGTTTCTGTTTTCCCGGCAGCCGGGCCGGAGAAGTGGCGGACTCCGTTGTCACCGCCCGGCTCATCTAGATTCCGAACTTTCTGACGTTCTCGTTCTCGACACCGTCAGCAGTGTGGGCCGAGGGCCGCGTCCCCTTCTGGGGGCGCCGACAGGAAGCAGCTCACCCTCAGGAAACCCTAACAAGCCCGGGTCCCGGGAGGTCGTGGCTCGCCGCCAGCACCAGACGAAGGCAGAGGCTTCTCGGAGAAAGGTTCCGCGATGGTGTGGCTTTCGTTAAGTGTTGATGGCGTGACCGTCCGTGCGTTGGGGGCCTTCTGCGGCACACGGTGGTGACAGAACCATGACCACGTTACCTAATGCCGTCGCACCCATGCTCACAGACGGTGCACGGTTTCTACGCTCGGTGCAGGACCAAGCTACGGCATGCAAAGTGAGCGCGGCCATGGGCACCCCTGGGCTGTTCCAGGCCCCCTTCCCTCACTTCCCCATCTGGATCTTTCTTGCTGCCTGGGCTGAGCTGCTCCGCAGGGCACATCGCCCCCCGCACCATGAACCTGCGCCCGGTGGGAGCGCGTGTGCTTGCTTCCGCCAGGTTGACGGCAGGCTCTCCCGCTGGGGGGGTGGCCCCTGCCCAGGGCTGCCATCCCACGGGACACGTGGGGGCTGGCGGCTTTCCTGTGAGCAGCGCTGGGGGTTATCGTGTGACCGTGAGAGGCCTGGGGGGTCCGGGGACTAATGCAGGAGACTTGGGGTGTCGGCAGTTTTTCCAGACCTCTGTGTCGAGCACCCAGTGATACAAGGAGCTGATGATGGAAAAGGAGCTGTGGTTGCGTCAGCCCTCGGGGAGCGAGAAGCGGGCTCCTTGGAAGGACGCAGCCCGGGAAGGGCCATCGTGCTGTGTGCCTGTCCTGTGGCCGCGGCGGCAGGCAGCCACACACTTAGGCTCTGAAGTGTGAAGGTCTGCGTCCAGCGTGGCGTCATAGGGCTGACGCCAGGCTGTCACCGGGCTGCTCCTCCAGCACACTCCAGGGCTGGGTCGCCTCCCGGCTTCCCCAGCCTCCAGACCCGCCTCACCTGTGGCTCCTGGCCCGTCTCCCCTCCTCCAAGCCACAGGGGACAAGAGGGCTCCCCTCACGTTGTGTCTCTGCTTCCCAAGGTGCTGTGGGACGCCGGGCCCCATACCTGAGGACACTCCCTGTCGTGATAGCCTCACCTTAGTCCCAACTGCAAGGTGCCTGTTGGGTCACACCCACAGGGCCTGGGGTGACCTTGTGCCCCTGTCCGGGGCCTTCGCCTTCCTAGCGCAGTTAGCTGCTATCAGAACACGAGACCGCGTGAGTGGTTTCTGAAGACACAAAAGAGAAAGTAATTAAGAACTTTCTAGCTTCTATTTAATAATTGAATTTACCATTTGTTTTTCTCTACTGACGGGTGTGTTGTTAAAGAAATGGAAGTTTCGTTCATCAGACGCCACACAGCTGCTTCGGAACCGCAGACTGCATTTTTGTACAGACTGTCAGTGAGCTGTACCCAAGCCTGCCTTTCCCGGAGTGGACAGCCCCCGCTCTGAGTCCCCTCACGGCCTCCCTCGGCTCTGACCATTGCTGTGGGTGGCAGTTGGGCTGGTCAGGAAGCGTGAGCGTTGCCCTGCTGTGCACTGCTAGCAGGGATCTAGAGGGTGGCCCCGTGAACGTAGATTTTGGAAGGGGAGGGACAGAATCCCCCAGTATAAACCCACACAGTTCGTGGCAACTCCTGATGAATACAGAGCCTTGGAGGCCCTCACGCCCACTCCCCATCTGGCCCGCGGGGCTGCAAGATGCCCCCCTATGTGCCCAGCTCTTGGAGCACCAGGAGGGCTGGGTGTGAAGGGAGCCTGGGTGTGGGGGTGCTCAGGAGTCGGGAGGTCATCTAGAGCCTGTCCCCGGGGTCCTCACCTGCCCCCTCCTCTCGGTGTCTCCCATGCCCTGGGGGCTCCCCCTTGCTGCCTTCCTGATGGCAGCTCCTCAGGCCAACCTGTGACCTGTGGCACCTGGAGCCCCGGGTCCCTGATTCGTGCCCGTTGCTGCTTCGCTCTGTAACCGCGTGTGTCCATGCTCAGAGGGCTTCGTCTCCCGGGCTCTCAAGCGTTCCAGGGGCGGCCTCCCGCGAACCTCAGATGACTGTGATTTCTGGAAGGTCTTCGGTGCTTTGGTCTCCCCGTGTACCACCCCGCCGTCTCCTTGCCAGCCTTCTCAGGCTCCCCTCGGCCACGTCCCCAGCTTTACTCTTCGAAAACTTGAGCTGGTGGGTCTTTTTCTAATCGGCTGGAAAACCCAGCGTCTGTCCGGCACGTGGCTGTTCGGGGGCCGTCACTTGGGAACGAAGCAGAGCAGTTTGCTCATGCTGTGTGCATTCGCCCGGTGGGCCCTGCAGTGTGGAGGGGGGTCCTGGGCCGCCTCCCTGGGTTTGTGTGGCCGTGGGAGTGGCGGTCGCCGCCGGCCTGGCACGGCTGTCCGTGCTGACCGCGTTTGCTCTGTCTCCGCAGGTGCTGCAGGGCGCCCAGCTGATCGCCGTGGCCTCTTCCGACCCCGCTGCTGCAGGCGTGGACGGCTCGCCCCTCCAGGGCAGTGACATCCAGGTCCAGTACGTGCAGCTGGCTCCGGTGACCGAGCACGCCGCTGCGGCTCAGGTGGGTGCGCCTGCTGGGGGCGGACGCCTGTCTGCGGACAGGTCCCGGGGCTCCTGCCGGCGGCGGGGGCGCAGCTTGGGGCTTCTGCTGCCGCTGTCCCGTGAGGAGGGTGACGGGCACGTGCTGTGCGTGGAGGCCCTGGTTTCTTGGGATGCCTGACGACGCGGAGGTGAGGAGCCCGGTCCCCGCCCGGGTACCAGCAGGAAGCCAGTTCTGACACATCCCGTGTCGCGTCTTCTCTGTAAACTCGGAGGCAGGAATTGAGTTGTGTCCGGGGACCGCAGAGCGAGAGGGTCCGTTGACCTGAGACCCCACTGCCCCTCCGACAGCTGCAGGGCCCAGCCCGGGGGTCAGCACGTCCACAGACGGCGTAGCCCCAGCCGTCAGCCTGGACCCTTTCTCCAGGGGTGGGGTGTGGGTCCTTGCCCCAGTGGGCTCCTCTCTGCTGGGGATGCACAATGGCCTGGGGCAGCTGTAGCACATCCCCGAGTCCTGAGGCCCCGTCGGGCCTGGGTCACAACCTCCCGCAGCGCGCTGCCCGTGTGGCAGCCTGAGGGCCTTGCTGGGCACAGCTCGTGTGCGGGGCAGTCGGGAGGGGAAGCCCCAGCCTCCCCCCACCCCCATAGCGCATGTTGTCTGGTCTGGCTGGGTGGTGGGGCTTGTCCCTGCTGCCTGTCCTCCGTGCTTTCCCCCGAGCATGGGAGAACACGTGCTCGCTGTCCGGACGCCTCCTGATGTGCCCGATGTGGCGGCTGCCGCTTAGGGTCGATGATGCATTTGTGGAGCGGCCCCTCGCCGAGTGCCCTGGCCCAGCGAGCCGTGTGGTCTCCCCTCTGGGTCCTCGGGGCCCCCCTCCTAGTGCAGGGGGCCAGCTGGAAGCTCCCATTAGGGGACAAGGGTGGTTTTGGTGTTGTGGGCTGATTGGAGAACAGCGGGGCCTGTGTGTCTGACAGTAACGATGGGTGGGTCCCGGGTGGGGGTCCGTCCTGGCACAGACCACAGGCTGCGGGTGACGGGAGCGACAGGTGTGCTCTTTCCCTGTGTTCTTGGAGCTTCTGGGGTGGTCGAAGTCGCCGGCCTTCCTGCTCAGGCCGGGCCGAGTGACGCACTGATGCTGGGGCTCCCGGCTGCTCCGACCGTGGCCGGCCGGCTCCTGCCTGCTCCTCGCACGCTCTGCCGTCCTCCGGGCCACTCCCCACCCCCTCCCCCCGCCTCCGGTACCAAGGAGCCACATGTGTCTCGATTCCCCCAGCTTCTGATGCTCAGAACTGAAGCCCCAGATCTTCGTGCTCCCTCTGTGTCTGCTCAGGACCGGGCTGGGCGTTGTGTGTGCTCCTAGCCCTCGGGAGGAGAGGGCCTTCTCCTTCGCCTCGCTTGCTGGTGAGGAGGCTGCCAGGGACGGGAGCTCGGTGCAGCCAGACGGGGACCCGGGACCTGACAGTCAGCTGGCTGAGCTCAGCACTCCCCTGCGGGCTTAAATTCTTCATCTCCTGATCCGTGGCGATGCCCCAGTGGGCAAGCGTGTTTCCTGGAGAAGGTGCCGCTTCTCTGTTCCCCTTAGACTTTAGCCCCTCCCGCGTGAGTGGCCGCGGTAGCCTGGGACCTTCTGTGTGGCTTTTGTGTGGTGGTGACCACAGAGGCCCACTCCACGGTGGCATGAGCCGAAAGGGGTTGAGTAAGACCCGGAGCCAACGGTGTTGGGGGACGAGTTGGACCTCTCTCCGGTGTAAGCACGAGTCTGTCCTGGAAGCCAGAGCCCCTGCAGGCCTCCTCCTACCCACGCCAGGTGGCTTGCGTCTGGTGCCCTGCGTGGTTCTAGGTGGGCCCTGCACTCGGGCAGTTTCCTTCCCTGCTGCCCAGCAGGCATGGAAGGGTCCCCAGTGTGCTTCAGACCTGGGGTGCGGTGCGGCCGGCCGCCTTCCTGGACCTGCGTTCGTGGTCCTGCTGCAGATTGCAGAATTGAGGAAGGCTGTGTCCGTTCAGCTCTTGGCCTCCTTGGCTTCCTGTCTGTGTTCTTTGTCTCGATTCCTGCCTGGCACGTTCTTGGGACCGACTTAGCAAGTCTGTGTAGGAACAGGCCAGGGAATGAGATGTGTGCCCACGGGGGTGTTTTCCCTGTCACAGACCCCGTTCAGCTTGGACTCGGTCCTTCAGCAGGTGACACAGGAATGGGTGGCCCTGGGTGTGGCCCACTATGCGTGGCCCTGGGGCATGCTCTGCCCATCTCATCCTTGGGGGCTTGCTCTCCTGTGCCCCCCACCCCCCCGGCGCCTCCCGTAGACGGGCCCGTGTCTGCAGAGGGAAGGGGTCCTTGACTGTCAGCCTGAAGGCCGTGCTCTTGCTGGATGTACATCGTCGAGTCTGCCGGTCAGGACAGGGTCATGGACGTGACCTCCTTCCTGGAGAAGACGGCGTGCAGCTGAGGAGAATAACGCAGGAGCCGCCATGGGGCTGGAGGAGGGTCTGGCTTTTCCTGGGCAGGACACCAGGGAGCTGGCCTGTGTGATGGGCCCTGCCCCTGGGACCCTGCGCAGGCCGATGCCCGAGTTCTGAACTCTGGGGCTGCCCGGGGCTGCCAGCTGTCTTTGGTTCCCTCCAACGTCTGGAACTTTCTGTGTCATCTGGTTGGAGTCCTTTCTCTCCATTTCCTGCCCGGGACACAGGTCTGGCTGCTGCATTTTGAGGACAAAAGAGAAGGGAGGGGGTCCTCATCAGGGCTGGGATCCCCCCAAGTCCCCCAGGTAGGCGTCCCCTCATCTGTGATCCACCTCCTGTGCGCCCGAGTCGGAAGCTGCCTTTCCAGGTGATCAAGGGGAGTCACTCTGCGTCCCGGGGGCGCCTCTGTACCCCTCCTGCAGCCCCCCTGCTCCCTCCGCCTGCAGCTGCCACCTGCCTGGATCTGCTTTCCCTCGCCCGGATATGTGCAGGGGCCTCCCGTGTCGTCCCGGCTCCGTCCTCCCTCCTTACTCCTGCCTGGGCTGCTGTCCCCGGCTCTGCAGGCGGTGCGGGCGATGCCCGTGCTCAGGGTGTAACCCACAGGGCCTCTCCCTCTGCTCAGGAAGCCCTGTGTGCGGTATCCTCTGCCGCCTGAGTCCCAGCGGCACATCCTCTAGAGTAGCGGGAGCCTCAGCCCAGCCGCACGCCTCGGGGCTCCTGCCTGCCCGTGTCCCCGGCTCTCTGCCTCTACCGCCTTCACTGCCTCATGCCCGGCCTCTCTTGCCACGGCTCCTTTGGGGCAGCCGGACACCCACCTCTGAGGGTCCCTTCTTTGTGACCTTGCCTTTGATGGGCAGCTTGGGGGAGCCGAAGGAAAACCATCTGCTGATCTGTTTGGGGGCTCATTCTGGTCAGTGAGCTGATGGTTGCTGCTTGTTCTTCTGGTCGTTTGCCATTTCTCTCCAGCCTCTGAGTACACATTGGAATCAACACCCGGAGCTCCTTGGTTAGAACTTCTTTCATTAGGGAAGAAAGGATAACTGCCCCTAAAATGGTTTTTGGGGGGACAGTGGAACAGTTTTTGTAAGAAGGCAAAATGGTGACTGAAGTTCTAGGGACAGGACGGTTTAAGCACTCGGAAGACGTTCCCCAGTGATGGGCGGGGTGGGACTGGGAAACAGGCCCCAGCGAGCCACACAGCGTGCGGCAGGGTGGGTGGGTGGCGTGGCAAACAGAAGGTCCTGAAAAGAGGGACGTTGGCCCCTTCCGGCTCTGCTGTGTGTGTTTCTTCCAAGCCCGAAAGCCGCTGGTGTTCTGTGACCGGCGAGGGGCCTGGCCTCGCGTGGTGGGTACTTGCATAGAAAGCCCTCCTCTCTCCCCTCTTGCAGACGGCTGAGACCCTGCAGCCCAGCCTGCAGCCTGAAATGCAGCTCGAGCATGGAGCCATCCAGATCCAGTAGGCGGGACAGGCCGCCCACCCCCCACAGGACCTAAGATGCAGCTGCGGCGTGCTCTGCGCCGGCTCCAGCCTCCCGCCCCGTCCTGCGCCCCGGCCCCACGGCTTTGCACGGAGGGGACTGCACGTGTTCTGTTCAAGTGCGTCGGAAAGCCGCACCCGCGCGGACGGGGGGTGCCCCGGCCAACACAGGGTGACTGTAACAGCCACCGCCCCTGCCGGAAGACGCTTCCTTTTGAGTCCCACCGTTGGTGTCCAGAGAGAGAGTGGGGAGGCACAGTGTGGATTGCGTTAAGTACGTGCGGAAAATCAAGAACTACGATATTTTTCTCTGTTCAAACAGCTTTTTTTAATTTGCTATGGTGTTTATAACAAAAGAGAAAATTGAAAAAAAAAAGTGGAGTAGCAGAAGCCTTTTGCTGTGTGCTCTGTTCCGTGTAATGAAAATAGGTATTTGCAAAAGACAACTAACGATTTTGATGGAAATATTGCTTACCTACTTTTCTAGGGGGAAATGCTCTCAACACTGTTAATTATGCATTTCTAATGAAATAAAACGTATTTATGACCACAGCAGCTTTGTGTCTTTTCACGTGAAGAGCTGGTTCACCCTGAGCCCGGCCTCCTTCCTGGTGTCTGCGTGGGAGTCACGCCGTGGGCCCGCTCAGCTAGACAGGAGTTGTGGGGTCCTTTCCAAAGGAAGGCTATGGCTGTTTCTTCCGGTCCCATGGAACAGGCCCTGGGAGTGGCTCCCCGGGTCGCCAAGTGCCCTACCCCAGCATGCCCCCTTGGACTCAGGCCTTGTCAAGGTGTTGCAGGAGCCCCGCAGGGAGACCCTGAGTTACATGGGCCTTTCCCGGCTCTATAGTCCCAGCTTGGGGGGGTCCCCAGGGCGAGCACATCCAAAGAAGTACGGCGTCTCCTATAAAACTATAAAAAGAGAGGTGGCTCCACACTGACGTCCTGGAGGTGGTTTGCGAGACGTGCACCCGGCAGTGCCCGCTCTCCCTGTCCGCTCCGTCTGGCACTTACCTTGTGGGGTCTGCGGCCTCCCCACCACAAAACCGCATTTACTGACTCAGACCGTGACCGCTCAGTGCTTTTTCTGGAAAGGGTTCAAAGTTGCCGTCCCAAATCATTGCAGCTCTCCCAGGCTGTGCCGTAGGGGGTCAGCGGGCTGGGTGGTTTACACGGGGGCAGGCACGCCGAGGGGGGACAGCGGGCTGGGGGAGCAGCTCCTGAGAGTGGGACGGCACCTCTGTGTCCCCTGCCTCCAACTACTGCCAAGGGGTACGGTCCGTTCTCCCGTAGACGGAAATATCTGGAATCCCAGAAAGAGAGAAGAGAAGGAAGATCACGTTTAAGGGACACCAGAAACAGAACGGATCCTGGGCAGAAGGAAAAATAAAATCACACCTGAACCCCCGCGCAGCATTCAGGGCTAAGGCTAATTCTGAAAGCGGGTGGAGAGAGAGGACAAGCCCCCGTGCGGGGGAGGGACCAGGGCAGAAGCACGGCCAACTTCTCCGCAACCTCCGAGGTCAGGAGCATCGGCTTGTGCCATCAAGGCTCCGAGACAAGCCCTGTTGCAGCTCCTGCTTGAATGCTGAGGAAAACTGGGTGTTGTTTGGGAATATTTGGGACACTTACAGTCCGACCCAGCATTTCCATCCTGTGTGTAAGGCATACACGCGAGGACACTGAAAACACGTGTCCACACATAAACTTGTACACAAGCGGGCACCGTGGCATTATTTGTATTAGCCCCGAAGTGGAAACAACCAGGTCTGTCAGCAGATGAACGGTAAGCGAGATGGGATCTTGCCATCTGCACGTGGAATATTACTCGGCCATGAAAAGGAGTGAAGTTCCAACACCGGCGTCGTGCCGACCGAGAGGGGCTGTATGTCCTACAGTCCCGTTTCTAGGAAGTGCTCGGAACAGGCCAGCCCGCAGAGGAAGCGAGGAGAAGTGGGGAGCGACAGCTCTTGGGGTGGGCTTTCATGTGAGGAGGCCAGAATGTTCTGGAATTAAATGATGACATTGGCCCAGCTCTGTAAACACACTGAAAGTCGCTGGAGTAGACACTTCTTATGAGGGCGAGTTTTTCAGCATGAGACTTGACGTTACTAAAAATAAAGGATGACGCTTCAAAAACATTTTACGGACAAAACGGGTGTGTCACCTGCAGATGATTCCTCCTGCAAAGGAAGTTGCAAGGAATTTCCTTCAAGAACAGGAGTTCGGACCCAGGAAGAGGTTTTAAAGGAAGAAGAATGGGTGAACAAATGAAATAAAACAAGTATGTCTAAGGGCTGGGTTTAAAACCGTCCACGTTAAAATTTTAAAGTATCCTATTTTCAAATATGATAATACACTAATAAGACACTGGAAAAAATGACGTCGTCTGTTCAGACCGGCAGGAAGGAGCTAAATTGTTTCAAAGCCCCTTTTGATTGCCCTGGAGAAAAGGGATTGAGATAGTGTCCAATGTCAAGACCTGGGGTTTACTATCCTTGACAAGTGTTTAAGAAATGCAGTAAGTGGAAATGGTTAAGGTGGCGGACGTATGACCAAGGAGCTGGGTCTCGCTGGCATGCACAAGGCCACGTCCAGCAGCCACGGAGTAAAGTCTTCCCATGTGCTCTCCAGAACATTTTCAAGGTTGGCCTCATGCCTGATCATAAAGGAGGTCCCCACACACATCAGAGGACCAAGATCCTACAGACCGTGCTCTTTGACCAAGTGGGACGAAGTTAAAAACTAATGAGAAAAAATGAGTACGTTTGCAAATGTTTGCAGATGAAGTAGTGTCCTTTTAAAATAACCCAGGGTCAAGTAAAATATCAAAATGGAAAGGTGGCTTTAATTACCAGTTAAATGTGACAGATCAACGTATCAAAACTCGTGGAATACATCGGACGTTGTGCTTGGAAAATACTTGTTTCCTTCAGATATAGTCCCAGAAGTGGGACTCATGGGTCTTTTGATATTTAATTTTTAATTTTTTGAGGATCCTCCATATTGTTTTCCTTGGTGGCTGCACCAGTTTGGAGTCCCACCAGCAATGCTCAAGGGCTCCCTTTTTTTCCACGTCCTCAAATTAAGAGTCAGACGCTTAACCGGCTGAGCCCCCCGGGGGCCTTTCATTGTGGTTTCGATTTGATTTCTGCCGTATGATGCCCAGGATAGGAAACTGCGTAAATCCTAAGAGTTCTCATCCCAAGAAGAAATTCTGCGCCTTTTCCCTTCTTCCCTTTCATTTTCTCACATTTACATACGAATATGGGTGTTCGCTGAACCTGCTGTGGTAATTCTTCCACAATATGTGTAAATCAAGCCATCATGCTCTCTACCTTATACAGTAATGTATATTGGTTATTTTTTAGTAAAACTGGAAAAAAGAAGAGTGGGCATCTTTGTCTTGTTCCTGATTTTAGAGAATAAGCTTTTACCCTTTCACTGTTGAGGTGATAATAGCTATGGGCTTCTCACATACAGCCTTTATTAAGCTGAAGTAGGTCCCTTCCGTACCCTATTTGTTGAGACTTTTTATCATGAGAGGACGTTGTATTTTGCCAGATGCTTTTTTGGCGCCTATAGGGATGATCCCATGATTTTTATTCTACACTTTATTAACATGGTAGATCATGCTTATTGATCTGTGTGTGTTGAATCATCTTCACGTCCCTCGGGTCCTCACACTTGATCATGGTGTATGGTTTGCTGGTCTTTCATCGAGAATTTTCACATCTACGGTCATCTGGGATATCAGCTGGCAGTTTTCCTCTCTGGTGGTGTCTTCATCTGGCTTTGATATCAGGGTAATACTGGCCTTGTAAAATGAGCTTGGGAGTGTCCTCTCAAGTTTTTTGGAAGAGCTTGAGAAGGATTGGCATTAATTCTTCTTCAAGTGTTTGGAAGAATTCATCAGTGAAGCCATCTGGCTTGGGCTTCTCTGCGTTGGAGGTTCTGATGACTGTTTAATGTCCTTGTTACTGGTCTGTTCACATTTTATTTCTTCGCGTTTTCATGGGGTAGGTTGTGTTTTCTAGGAACTTGTTTCTTCTAGGTTGTCTAGTTGGTTGGTACATGAATGCTCACAGTAATCGCATAGGATCCTTCTGCATTTCTGTGGTGTCAGTAGTAATGTCTCCTCTTTCATTTTCCATTATATTTGAGTCTTTCCTCAGTCTGGCTAAAGATTTGTCAATTTTGCTTATCTTTTCAAAAAAACAGCACCCCCCACTGTATATATACATTTGTTGTTGCCGTATCCCTTCAGTGTATTGGTGAATTAACCCCTTTACCATTATACATTGACCTTCTTTGTCTCATTACAGTTTTTGACTTAAGATCTATTTTTTTTTTAATGTAAGTGTAGCAGCCCCTGTTGGCTTTTGTTTTCCATTGGCCTGGAATATCTTTTCTACCCATTCACTTGGAGTATCTGTGTGTCCTTAAAGCTGAAAGGGGGTCTCTTTCTAGACAGCTTGTGGTTGAGTCTTGGTTTTGATCCATTCAACTCCTCTCTGCCTTTTGATTGGATAATTTAATCCATTTATATTTAAAGTAATTAGGAGAATTACTAATGCTTTTCTTAATTGTTTCCTTCCTGTTTTGTAGTTCTCTTGTCCCAGCATTCTTCCCTCTATCCAGTGATGGTTGTCTGAGGTGATGCTCTTTGATGCCGTTTCCTTTGTAAGGTTTTGCTTTGCTGTTACCATGAAGCTAACTTAACATCTTTTTAAGTTTGATAACAACTTCAGTCACATGAAAAACTACTTTTTACCCTTGCCCCATTTTATGCTTTTGATGTCACAATTTATATATTTTTACATTGTGTATTTATTGATGAATTATTATGGTGTGTTGTTTTTTTTTTAAGTTTTTCTTTTTCAAGTAAACTACACCCAGCATGAGGCTTGAACTCATCCACCCTGAGAGCAAGAGTCCTGTGCTCTTCAAACTGAGCCAGCTGGGTGGCACCCCCAGACAGTTATTTTTAATGTTTCTCTCCTTTACCTTTTGTGCTAGAGTCAGTGATGAGCACGTCAGCACATGTGGCAGGGTGTTCTGAGTTCGTGCCCTCACCTGCCTCGGTGTGTCCTGTATTTCTGTCTGTCTTGTGTTACTAATTAGCATCTGCCCGTCTCCGCCTGCAGAACTCCTTTCAGCACCTCTCCTAAGGCAGGCTCGTGGTAATGACCTCCCTCCGCTTGAGTTCATCCTGGAATGACTTTCTGTCCTTCGTTTCTGGAGGACACCTCTGCTGGCCGTTCTGGTTGGCACCTTTTTCCTTTCAGCACTCTGCGTGTATCCCCCCTCTAGCCTCCGGCCCACATAGCTTCTGTGGAGAACTCCACTGAGAGCCTGTGTGGGTTCCCTGGTACACGAGTTGTTGGCTCATGGCTGCTTGCAAAGCTTATCTTCCCTGTGGTTTTAGAGTTTTATTATAATCTGTTCTGGAGAAGATAATTGGGGTTGGGGTCTGGGGGGCCGTCGTGGAGCCTTGTGAACTGGTATTCCTTGAACTCAGGTCCTGGCACCCGTCTGCCTCTCTCGTCTTGGGAGTCCAGCCATGTGCTCATGGCTTCTCCGGAAGTTCTCCTGGAGCTCCCATTGGGGTCTCTTCCCCTTTCCTTGTTCTCTGTGCTGGGTGAGTCTGGGGACGTGTCTCCTGGCCCCGTCACTGCCCCTTCTGCCGGACCCGTCCGTCCGTGAAGCTCTCTGCCGAGGGCTCGTCTCATTATATTCTTCAAGATCAGGGTTTCTGATTTTAGAAAAATGTTCTCTCTCTTTGCGAATTTCTTCATCCTGTAGTTTGTGTATTGTTTCCCGAATTTCATTTAATTGTGTGTGTTCTCTTATTGTCCCCTGAATTTCTTTGAGAAGGTCATTCTGCCTTCTCTCCAGACTCTCTATGGCCCTTCCTTTTTTAGGGTCAGTTGTTGTTCTGTCAGTTTTCTTTGGAGATGTCATGTCTCCATCATTTGCCATGACCCTTATGGCCTTCTGTTGGTGTCTGGACTCCAGTCTGCATGGACAGGCGCTGGCAGGGATGCCTTTCACAGTCTGCCCGTCCAGAAACCTGGGTGAGCCGTCTGGCCGTGTGCTGGGGGCTTGTTGCTGGAGTCCTTGGGCAGGTGGCCTGGTGCCTGGGTCTGCAGGGTTGAGTCTGGACCCTGCGTTCCCTGCGGGCCAGCGCTGGAGTCTCTGGGCCACTCAGGCGCGTACCTGAGCCCCCACCCCTGCCCATGGGGAACGTGTCTGTCTCGGAGCAAAACTGTCTTTCCTTGGCTCTCCGCCACCAGGGCGCTGGGATCCCCACCCGCACTCCTCAGCCGTTGGAAGGCCTCCTCCTGTGGCACAGGCGTACAGACTGACTTTCCAGGAGGGGACGAGCGCCAGAAGCCGCTGTGCCGCCCTCTTGCTGACGCGGCTCCCACTAGCTCCCATCTTCAGGAAGCCTCCCTGAACTTACAGTGCTCTCGCAGGAGAACTCCAGGCACAGACGGCTTCACTGCTCAGTGTTCAGGCGCGTTCGGGCAAGAGCGCGTGTTGTAGGCCCTCCCAGGAGCGGCCGCGACAACGAGGAAGCCTCCTGTCCGTCTTGTTTCACGAGGCAGCATGACCTTGATGCCCAGACCTGACAAGGGTGTTTCAGAGAAAGCAAGGAGCGAGAGAGGGAGAGAGAGAGCGTTACCGAGCAGGCTCCCTTGAAAATCCCGAACAATCCGAAACAGCACGAGCTGGGCTTGGTAATGTTGAGTGGTGAGAGAGGACGAGCAGGTCGGGTCGGGCTCAGGAGTGCAGGCGTGTGTGTCCGAAAAGCCAGTATAATCCACATCCATGAAGAGATAAACTGTGTGGTCTTGACAAACAGAAAAATCATTTGTACAGTTCAACACCCTTTTGTGAGTAAGGGAGCTCTTTTAGCAAATAGGGGCAGAAAGGAGCCTCCTCAGTCAACTGAGAGCTCGGGCAAGCACCCTGCCTCGTGGGGCGGCATCGGCCGCTCTGTCCCCGAGGTGCGGTAGAGACAGGCCTGTGGCCGTCTCGGCACATCTGCTGTCCTCACGCCAGAGCCTGGCCAGAAAAGGAGATTTAAAGATGTACACCTTGAAAATCCAGAAAGGAAACTGTCGTTATTTGCAGAGCAACGGTCACACATAAAGAAAACCAAGAGAAATCCACAAGCAAGCTATCCGAAGCAGTGCGTAGAGTTTGCAAGGTTGCTGGTCACAAGTTCACCGTGTGAGACCTGATTCTAATTACCAGGAAAAATCAGTACGGATTGGCACAGCCTTTCAGACATTAGAGTTACGTAGCGATTAACAGACGGTTCCTGGGACAGAGAGCTATGGCGCGCTGTCGACGGACACCCAAGAAATGGAGGCGTCTGGCACGTGGGCGGCTCGGAAGCTTCGGAAGGTCCGTCCTTTACTGGATGGGGGATCCCAAGTGCTGCGGCTGAAATCCCTGCAGGGAGTTTTGGGGGAAGTCGACAAGCTTGTTCCGGAACGCATTCGGAAATGCAAAGGGCCAAGAACAGCAGAGACCGTCTTGAAGACCTTGAACGACTTTGGAGGACACTGTGGACGCAGGGCCTCGGGGGATGGGACGCCCGCAGGTGGACCCGCTCGTGCGGGGAGTCTCGTCGAGCCATGGACGGTGCAGCGCCCGGAGGAAGGCGCTGTGGTCTGTGGTGGTCCTGGGTCGCTTAGCTACGCCCAGGGGAGCAACTGTGAACCCTGTCCACGACATGTCCCAAACTCAGCGGGGCGGCACGTGCAGGAGACACCACGAAACTCCCGGGAGGAGTTCTCGCCGTGAGCTCTGCGTTCCAGAGGTTTCTCGGCTGAATACAGAAGTACGAGTGGAAGGAGACGCCCGGTGGTGGAGGCTCTGGTTCACGAAGGGGCAGCAGGGCAGAGCAGGATAGGCATTCGCCACCCTCTCGGCCGCAGACAGGTCCCCAGGATCAGTGAGGTGGTGAGGCTCCCTAGTTCCTGCAAGGTCAACACCCAGCATCACGCTTGCATGGACCAGAGGGGTCGGGGAGGGAAGCCGTTCTGGTCATTTCTAGAAACGAGGGTTGTAAATGTCATCCTTGCTGCCGAATTACGTAACAAGTAACGAGTACTGGTCCCGGGAGCCCATGGACAGGCACGTAGCCAGCGAAGACCTACAGGTGGCCCATGAACATCTGGACGAGTGCTCCTCTCACCGGGCACATCCACGCCGCCACGAGATGCCGCGGCCGGGACGTTTGACAACACGCTTGGAGTGCAGGGTTGAGCTGCCGCGTGTGCAGGTGGGAGTCCGTGCGCGGCCTCGCCCCCAAGCCAGCACATGCACCCCCGCGGCCCAGCGGCCCGTGTGAGCCCCTCCCCGGCAGGATGGTGACTTCAGAGACCCGGCCACCTTGTGCCACGGGAACAAAGGAGTGGCTGCCTCTGCAGTGAGGCCAGCGGTCCACGCCTGTGGTGTGGGAAGGAGGAGGACACCGTGCGGCCCCACTGATGCTGTACCGAGCCCAGGCAGGACGGCCACCGGTGTTAGCAGCCCCCAGGGGGGCAGAGGCCCTAGTGACCCTAGAGCCTGGCATCACGGGTGCGGTGCTGTGTGCTTTTCTCTGTCACCCTCCAGTTTAAAAGTTGTGCTTTTTTTAACTTTGAAGATTTTATTCATTTGTTAATGAGCGAGAGAGAGACCCCAGGTGGAGGGGAGCAGGGGAAGAAACCGCAGGCTCCTCGCTGAGCAGGGAGGCCAATGCGGGACTTGGTCCCAGGACGCCAGGATTATGACCTGAGCCGAAGGCAGACACTTCACTGACCAAGCCACCCAGGCGTCCCTAAAAGGTTGTCTTTAACAAAACAAAAAACGGAATTTTGCCACCAGTAGACCCACACTGAAAGGAGTTTCAAAGACTGTCCTCTGGGCAAAGGGAGAGTGATCCCGGCCGGAGGATCCTGAGGTACGGGGGTCGCACGGATACGTGGGTGGTCCCAGAAACTGGGCTTGGACAGCCGCGGGGTGAGCGTGTCATGGAGGAGGGGTCAAGGCGTGCGGGGGACTCTGCCATTTGTGGACTGGGGTCTCGCAAGCTGTGGTTCCTTATCCACCGCCGGCCTAGAAACCGTGTAGAGCGTCCAAACGAGCAGTGTGGTGGGGGGGTCGCGACCCAAAGGGCCCCCGTCGGTGCAGAAGAGGGGAGGGAAGTGGGGCGGACAGTGGGGGGCGGGCCGACGTGAGCACGCGGCGAGTGTGTGGGGCGCTCCCGGGGGGGGGCTCCCTGCCCGCGGTCCAGGCACGAGTGCTGTTGGGCCGCGGGGCCCCTGGGGCGGCCGTGATCCAGCACCTGCAGCTGAGCTGCTACCCCGCGTTCAGGAGGGAGGGCCCCGCAGACCCTTCGCAGGGGCGGGGACCCCGAGGGCTGTTTAGGTCATGAGCACAGCCTGGTGTGACCTTAGAATAAGAGAAAATAGCAGCGTCTCAGCAGAGGCAGAAACAGCCTTTGATAAACGTCATCCCTCCGGAATGTTGGGAACGGAGAAGACATTCTGGAAACAAGGAACCTCCGTGACTTGGTCAGGGGCTTCCACAAACACAGGACAGCTCTCGGCCTGCTGCACACGTCCCCAGGACGGCCCGGGTTCCCGTCACCACCTGGGGACAGGTAGTGGGAAGGGAGAGACACATCGCAATGACGCAGCTGTGTTCTAGAACGTTCCAAATAACTTCCGAAGTAAGATCTAAAATAATTCCCAAGGGTAAGTTGTTGGAGCCGTTAAGAGACCTCAGCGGTGTTTGGGGTATCAAAGTCGACGCAGGAGACGCTGCATTTCCCTAGACCAGCGGCAAGCGCTTACCAAAACGCTGACAAGCCGCCACCTGTCTAGGCTCACGGTGTCTTACGGCGTCTGAAACGCCGGCTTCGGAATCCGATTCAAGACGCACGCGGTATTCTCAGGGGAGGTCTGTCCCGCGTCAGCGGGGTACTGTGCCATGGGTCCCCGGCCTGTCCTTCTCCTGTGCCGTTGGTCCCCCCTTAAATCCTGACCCCGGGGGGCGGGGGGACCTGTGCACCCCACGTCGGGACCGCCCCCCCAGCCCAGACTCTGCGAGCCCGCCCTGCCTTGGCTCCCCTGGGCACCCTCTACTGTCACCTGCATCTGCTTCCCATCACTCACCTTGGCAGAACCCCGAACTTGGTAATCGTGAATTTTTGCACCCGCAGCTGCGCCTGGTGAGCTGGGCGAGAGGCCCCCGGCTGGGTGGTGGCACGTTCCCTGGGAGACCCGCCCTCCCCGGTGGACGCTTAATTCTGCCTGGTGCTTTCATCCTTCCTTCCGCCCGTGGCCACCGGCCTGCTGCGTCTCCCCATCTTCACTCCCTTCGGAATGCTCCCTGGCGTCATCTGTGAAGCCGTCAGGAGGGAGGTTCTGCCTTGCCGCCCCCTGACTCTGCCTCCCGCCGTTGCCGTGAAGGAACCACCATGCGCCCTCGTAAGCCCGGCCCCCCTGGCCCCCTCCCGTTCCCCGCGCACCGACAGGCCCTGGGGAGACGGACGGGGGTGAGCTCTGGGTGCTCATGGGCCGAGGCAGTGGACACAGGAATGCGTGAGATCTGTGGGCCTCGTGGTGGGCGAGGGTGGGCGGCAGCCAGCAAAGTGGGGAGGGCAGCGTGGCCTGGGGCCACGGCCGATTTCCTGCTCTGGTCCCTGGGATAGAGCCAGGCCTTCCCGCATCTCACCCCCACAGTGGTCAGACGGACGGTGGGTTTTGTCTGAGGCCATCAGAGTCCAACAGCAAAGCCACTACGGACGTTCACAACTCGGCCACCAGCGCCGACTGAGGCCAGTGTTACCCGAGGAGGAGGAGGACAGCTTCAGAGAAGGCCAAGCTTGCCTGTGCAGTGGGGACAGCCCCGTCTTGTGCCACGCACCCTGGAAGGGGGAGGGCGACAAGCCCTGTGTAAGGAGTGGCCTCTCCCTTGGCGGTGGCCCTGGAGAACCGGAACTTGGGGCACATCGTTCTCTGGCAGAGTGCGCGGTGCTGTCTGCTCCTCAGGGCACGGCTTCCTGCTTAACGTGGCGCGAGAGGCACAGGCTGGAGGCGGCGGCAGGAGAGGACAGAGGCCAGGTGCATATTTCCTGTCCCCCACACCCCATCCCAGCACTTGTCCTGTTGGGGGCCCTGGGTTCTGCTCCCCGCTCCCTGCCCTCGCTGGCCCTGGGCTTGGGGACCATCCAGACCTCCTGATTGAGGAGATGTGCATTTGACCTTGAATTCGAGTCCCAACCCCGAGGCTCCATTGTGCTCATCCCCCGCGATCCCTGCATGGACCTCCGGTGACCCTGCTCTGTCTCTTCTGCCTGCGGCAAATGGGCTTTTCCGGAGCTCCAGACCCAGCGGCTGAAGCTCGGGGTGGAGGTCCCAACCAGGCACATATCGGAGCAAAGCCAGAAACCCATGTGTGTTCGGGGACCGCGTGGGGCTTTGCCCCGAGTTGTCCTCTGCACTGTTGATGAAGCCTCAGAGCGGGGCTCTGCCTGCGTGGTCTCCCGGAAGCCCATCTGTGGCCCCGGGAGCCAGGGCCGAGTTAGTGACCCCGTGCGCCCGAGCACCTCAGCATCTCGGTCTCCCGCCGGCTCTGCACCCTCCCAGTGTGAGCCCGCCAGTGGGTCCTGCTCTCCCGGCCCCCCGGAGGGGTCTGCGCGCGGTCTGGTCTCAGCGTGCTCGGAGGGCGTATGGCTCAGCGGGAGCGCTGCCGGCTTGGTCCTCCCTGAGGACGTTTTCCCCTCTCCCACTCCCCACGATGATGCCGGGAACTTCTGAGGCTGGTGCCCCCCCTGGGCGGGGCGGGCTCGGCTCAGACACCCCTGCCCCCCACATTCTCACTTTCAGAAGGGCCTGTCCCCATGTCCCCAAGGCACATCCATTTGAAGTCACTGGTGAGTGACCCTGGTCTGGATTAAAGCTCATTTCCTGTGCCCTGTCCCTTGGACCCTCACAGTTACCACCTGTCCCTAATAAGCCATCCAAAGGTCTGTACACAGCCTGGGCTGAGCTGAAATCCCCAGAGCTGGGGGTGCTTCCTCGTGGGGGACAGACCCCGGCCTCTCTCACCTGGGCGGGAGCCTGCTTCCCTCTGGGCCCTGCCTGTCACGGGAAGGGGACCCAGGAGACCCTCTCCAGACCCCTGCCCACAGGCCTGATCTGGTTTAAACGTCCCTTCAGGCCACTCTGTTCAACTGTGTCCCACCTAGCCCTCCTTAGGGCAGCCTGGCTGCCGGCTCTGTTCCCTGTAGGGACCTCCGGGTGTGACCACGCAGGAGCCCCTGGCCGGCGGCCAGGCCGAGTGGGTGTGGGGCAGGCCTCTCCATGGATCCCAAGCCCAGGCATACCTCAGTGAAGATCTCATGCTGGCTGGCGGGCCTGGGGTGGCTCCAAGAACCCCTGGAGCCAGACCCGGCTTATCATGGTGAAGCAGCTCCCTCCTTGCCGCGTCTGTGACTGCTGGCTTTTCCAGAATGATCTCAGGGCTGAGGGTGTTGCCGAATCAGGCCCGTGGCTGCTGATGACAGGGACATCCTGCGTGTGCTCTTTGTGGCTGCTGGCCCCAGACCTTGCAGATGGATCTCATGTGTCCTCAGCAGAATTTGCTTTACTCTGGTGCTTCTCTCTCTAGCCAGGACCGGGCCTCCAGAGGCCCCAGGGACAGCCTGAGTGCTCCTGCGCCTGCCTCAGCCCTCCCTCCTCCCGCTCAGTGGTGAGGCCAGGGGCGTTGTGTCACCAGTAAGCTGGGAGTGCCAGGGCCTGGCAGCTTAAGTGGGTACAGAGGTGGGTCATAGAGGACCCCGTGGTTCTCAGCCAGTGGAAATTCTGACCCCGCGGGACATTGGCCAACATCTGAAGATGTTTTTGGTTGTTAGAACTGGGGAAGGGGGTGGAGGCAGGATCCAGGACCTGGCGTGAGGAGGGAGGGGAGAGGGAGTGGGAGAAGCCGGGGGAGGGAGAAGATACCTCTAGCGAGGCCAGGTGTCTCAGAGCAGCCGCCTTCTCATCTGCACAGTATCCGTTCCTCACCTCGGCCAGGACTGAGGGGGGGCAGTGGGAGAAGGGATGCCCTGGCCTAAGGGGTCTCCCACCCCGATGTCTGCAGCCGGTGGCCACTGGAAGAGTGGGCCTGGATGGACTTCCCATGGAGGCTCAGGGTGCCAGGGGCATGCCTGTCCCTCGGGGCCTTGCCCGAGCCCATGCCCTGGACTCCTCCTTACCAACCACCCCTCCGGGCCGAGGCCCTGGGCGGCAGAGTACATGGTGGACAGTGGGAGTTCAGCTTGGATCAGGAGAGGCGGAGGGGCAGTCCGGCAAGAACTGCAGATGTGGATAGGTCTGCCCCACACGCAGGGGTTAACGCTGGTCAGGGAGACAGAGGAAGCCATGTGGGCCTGACGCGGATGACACAGCGGGGCCGCACCAAGGTGAGGGGTGCCCACCCCGCCAGATAGGGCCACGGCGTCGGACTGGCCCTGCCCCGCCCTGCCCAGCACCTGGGTGTGTGGGCTCAGCCTTGTGCTATCCGAGTGCAAAGCAACAACCTGATAGTCCGTGGGAACCCCATCCCCGCTGGGCCAGAGAACAGACAGGGTCTGCTGTCCGTCTGTGCTCTGCCTCAGGCTGTCTGTCCCACTCTGCCCACTTTAGTCCATGCAAGTTCCTCGTCTCCTCTTGGCCTCGGCACTCATCTGTCCTGTGAGATGTCTGGTGTCTCCCGGGGATGAGACTCCTGTGGGGCAGGGGCAGTGGGAACTGGGGCCGGGCCTCTGGGCTGGCCACTGAGGAAGGGGACCGGACTTTGGTTCGTCCATTCCTGCTCCTGGGAGTAGTGACTGTTTGGTGTGGTGTTTGCCAGGCTCCGCTGCAAGTTACTCTTTTTTTCTCTATCATAAGAAGGATTTTGTGGAAAAATACTTTAAAACTCTATGAACACTTCACGCTTCCTCAAACTTCCGTGTATTTATCCTTTTGTCTGAGTTTGGACTCAGGAACTAGTTTTTGTTTTTGTTTTTTTCTTTTTTTTTAAAAACAGTGTGGCCTGTCATGCTCAGCGAGCCCCATGAGCTGGGTCCTAAGTGTTCTGACAGCCCCCGGACTCCTGGCTGGCTTCCTGGCCACGGGTGTGTTGGAACCTTCCAGAAGCACCTGATGCTTCCTGGCTGGATGGAAATCTTCCGTCTCTGCAGGGGTCCTGCTCACTGTTGGTGGAAGATGGTGTTTAGAAACCAAGATCTGGAGGCTAGGAGTGCTCGGGACCCTTGCCCTGGGGTGTCCCTGCTCCCGGGGTGCGTGTGTGCATGTGTGCGTGTGTGTGTCTGCACAGACACACCCGCTTGCTCACACACCTGTATGTACGTTATCTGCTGCTGAGTTTCCCTGGCGCGAGTTCCCCCCTCCCCTTGTTGAGTGGGCCACGTTTTCAGTTCTTCGATGCACAGAACCCCTCTCTTGATCCCGGCTAGGATTCTGTGGCCCTTTGGGAGTCTGGGCTGATGGCAGAACTGGTTGGGGAGGCTCTCTGACCAGGTCTCTGGAAGGGTGCCGGGAGTCCCTGTGGTAACGAGCAAGAGGCTGAAAAGCCCTCTCTGGGTCCAGAATGCTTCCATGAACCCCGGCTTGGGCATCTGCTGCCGACTTCTAGATCCCTGGCTGAAGGTCAGGGGCCGAGGGGAATGGTGGGGTTCTCCAGGCCCAAGTGCGTGGAGGTGAGACGAGCGAGTGTTTTAACAAACCAGCTGGGATCTGGCCCCGGGGCCGTGGAGCAGAGGAGACAGCGCTCCAGACTGCGTCCGGGGCTGGCTGGGACTTCCGGCTTTCTGGAGTTGTGAGGAGTCCCCAGCTCTCCACTGCACAAGACAGCACCATCCCATTCCCTTGCTCGTGGGCCAGCAGGGCTTTCTGCTCGTTGGACTTGCCATGGAGCAGGGAAAGGGGCAGGGAGGGAAGCACGTCCTGTCTGAACAGCCGGCAATCCAGGGCCTGTGTGCCCTCTCTCCCTCTGCCGCCGGAGGGGCGCTCTGTCTCCTGCACCCGGACGTGGTTCGTCAGAAGGGAAGTCCTGCCCACCTGTGGCCCATTTCCTTTGTCAGGGCACTGCCCCCCCCACCCCCAGGCAGGCCAAGCCTGCCCCTGCCCCCTGGAGGTGTGGCCACAATTTGCTTATCTGACTGCTGGTGCCCTGACCTGGAACTGGAGAACATGGGTGGGGCACATTGGGCAGTGAAGCAGGGGGCTTGGGGTTCAGGAAGGGGCTTCTCCCTGTGGCGCTGAGGCCGCCAGCCGTCATTCTTTCCAGGCTCCCTGCACAGGCGGTTCAGCCCTCACGTGTCCAGACGTCTCTTCCCGTTGCGGTCCTTCCTCAACCCGAACTCCGTGGTTCCTCGTGCCTCCTGGGCTAATAGCTTCTGCCGCATCGACCTGCATTTCCTTTTGTGGCCTGAAAATACCCTCTCAAGGGCCCAGAGGACCCCGTGTTCTCTGGCGGGGGTGGTGGACTGAAATCCAGTGAAACACGCAGCGTGTGAATTCGATCACCGGCAAAGCTGTCTTCACACCAGCGCGGGCTTGAACTCACGGTCGAGATCCAGACCTGAGCTCGGCTCAAGAGTCCGACACCACCCGGGCGCCCCGGGCTGTGGGTTTTTTTTAAAGGGGCCTCGTCATGTTTGATCGCGATTAAAAGTTAATGCGTCACCCTTAGCACTTCACTGCTCTTTCTCTTGCTGCTTTGGTCTTCAGATGTGTGAGTGTAGGGGGTGGTCGGCGCTATCCGTCGTCTCCGCTGATGAGGAGGTTGTGTGACGGTCCCGCCTCGGGCAGGGCGGTGTGCTCACCTCTGCTGACCTCGGAGCTGTCCTGCAGCTCACCAGCCTGGTCTAACCTGGTTATTTTCAGGTCCCTCGGTCTGCGTCCCTTGACCTTCTCGTTGCTCTTTTCTGCACCTCTTCCCTGTGGGCTTCTCTTTAGGACGGCGCTGCGGTGGGCAGCCTCTCTGATGACCTCATTGACCCATGCATCTTGGTTTTGTCACCTTCCCACCTTGCATCAGGTCCAGTTCAAGTGGCCAGTGGAATACGGCGATGCTGACTGCTGAGGCTGGGCAAGCTTCATGTTGGTCCCTTGGGTCGTGCGCCGTGAAGGATGCCCGTCACCGCCGGGACGCTCGGGCAGCCCCGTGGAGAGGCCGCTCGGAGAGGCGCTGAGCTCTGTGGCCGAGAGCCCCCCGATCCTGCTGGCCCGGCCGTACCTCCAGACGAGACTGCAGACCCAGCCGACGCGAGCCCACGGCCGCACACGCGGTCACAAGCGATGCTGCCCCCCATCAAGCCCTTTCCAGAGAAAAGGGGTCTGGGTCCCAGTCACAGCTGAGCAGCTCTGTCACCTGCCACAACGTGGAAAATAAACCTGCATTGGGCTGAGTGACGGAGCGAGATTTGTGGGGGAGCTCGGAGGGCGGCTTCTCCCAGTGGCTCGTAAGGGGAGGCATGGTGGGGAGAGGAGCTCCCACAGAGGGATGTTAGAGACCAGGGAGACACGCTTCCGTGTCCGAAAACATCTTTTTCATTCACGGGGGCCATGGGAGGGACGTGGATGCTTTGGGGAATCAGGATAGACGGGGGAGGCCAGTCTCCAAGGTGCTGTCAGTGCTGGTGTTGTGCCTGCCCCTCGCCCCCCGAACCCGGCTGGGCCTACACGCAGTGTCAGGCAGCAGGAGCGATGGCGTGGGGCTTCTCCTCCATGGGAGATTCTAGAAGCCCTGCAGCCCGTCCCCACTCCGACCATCGGGGAAGCCAGCTGCCGTGCTGTGGGGACCCTCGGGCAGGCACATGGGGAGGAACTGAGGTCCCCAGCCAAAGCCAACCAGCCTGCCAGCCGGCGAGGAGCCCCAGCCCGGCCTTCAGATGAGACCGCCGGGCGTAGCCCCAGAGGAAACCGCCAACAGAAAGCACGAGCGATAGTGAGTGCTGTTTCCTGTTCTAAGCCGGGAGCCGCCAGGTGACTCGTCGCGCAGCCGGGGATCACTGAAGCCAGCCCCCCCACCCCATGCAGACCGTAGATGAGGGATGCACCATAGCTGGGCGCCAGGGACACACAGGAGCACCCCGTCCTCCTGAAGACACGTCTTAAGATCCCGGAGTGACTGCTCGCTGCGCAGCCTCCGCTACCTGCCCCGAGGTTTCCGCTTTGCCCGGTTCTGGAGCCTCCCTCCCCCACCCGCAGCGCCGTGAGGAGGGCGGTCCGGCGCCCACGGCCACCTTCACCTGACGGCTGCCTGTCCGGCGAGTTCAGCCCTCGGGAGGCGTGTGTTCGCTCCTCTCCCCCCACCGCAGGCGTCCGGCCGCACCGTCCGTAGGAGGCGCGACCCGCGTTTGCCCCACGAAAGAGGACGCCTCGTCGGAAATGCCGGATCGGGGTTCTTGTGGGTGAGCCGGCTGTGCTCATGCTCGGCCGAGCGTCAGGACGGCTGCGGAGCTGGAAGCCCGCGGTGCTGCGGATCCCGGGACTGTGGTTGGGGCGTCCGGAGCACACCAGGCCCCAGGGTCCGAGGTGAAACCTGCAGGTGAAACCACCGGTTCAGACCCACCAGGTTCCTGCTAATAAGCCCTCTTGGTCTCCTTTACGCCCCAGACCTCTCGGTTAGCGTGTCAAACCCCAGTCTTGGGGATTGTCGTTCAGGAAGCGGCGGTCGGGCCCGAGAGGGTTTACACGTAATCACATTTGCTGCGGGAAAATCCGTCACGGGGGCTGCGGTGGGCACTGTGCCCAGAGGGGCTTCCGAGCTGGAGCTGGCCGCAGAGCCCGCGGTCGACTGGCAGCGGGAGGCACCCACGCGGGTGTGGTCGGCTCGGGGCCTCCTCAGACAGTGCCTCCAGGAGCGCCTAGACAGGCCAGGCCAGAGCCAGCAGGACAGGTTTCGCACCGGAGACCGGTCTTCAAGGATTGGGCTCCCCCAGTCCATGAGGCCACCGGAAACAGCCAGCGCTGACCCACATCCGCAGGCAAATTTCTTCTTCCTTGAGGAAACTCTGCTCTCCTCTTGGCGTCCTTCAGCGGAGAGGGGGCAGCCCAGCCACCACTCGGAGGGTGAGCTCCTGCACCCGGACGTCCACCCCGGCCTCCAGGCCCCTTCCCAGCAGCCCCTGTGTTATCGAACAGCGGGCTAGGGGGACCGCCTGGGGCATTGGGCCCTGACCCCCGCTCCCAGACCCAGCTGGGCTCCTCTTCCTCCTGTCCCGGCCATGCCCCCGGAAGGAGCCACCTGCTGGGATTCTGGCCCCAAACCCTTGGAGGCGGTTCCTGCCTGGGCTCTGTGCCCTTTGTGCCCCACTGATGGGCGTGCTGGATTTGCCTGCCGACTGCCGCTGACAGGGACGCCGAGGTGGCTGCGATGGGGACTGGAAGCCCTTGTACTGAGGGGCGACATCCAGACAAGACCCGGAGGGAAGCACCAGTGAAGGGGCTTCTTCCCTGCGGACTCCATGGGGAGGGATTTCTCACTTCTCAGGACGGCTCTGGCCTCAGGCGTGAGATGGGTTCAAGCCCCAGCTGTGTGACTTGGGCAAGGCGCTCAGCCCTCTGAGTCTCACTGTTCCCATCTGGGAGATGGGCACAGCGGCACCGGCACCCCTGGGTCTGCTGCAGGCTGGCGGCACGGGGCACCCGGCAGCTCTGGGAGGTGGAAGGTGGCTGGTGGCCAGACCAGGAGAGAAGCAGAAGCAGAAAGGAAGCAACGAGACCTGAGGAGGAGGACCCGAGGGCTGGAAAGGAGTCCGCAGTCGGGACCGGCTCTCCTACTTTCAGATGTCTGTTTCCTGTTTGTAAAGGCTCCACGCTCGTGGTAGGAAACCACAAACATATGGAGAAGCAGGAGGCAGGAGGTGGGGATCACTTCAAACTCTCCTGCCCGGGCACACCCAACTCGGACTGGTGGGGTGTCTCCGTTTTGGGGTCTTCCTGTGCATTTCTCCACGTCTCAGACATCAGGGGACCCGACGCGGTGGCCCTATTCCTGGGTCTCCTACTGCCTGTTCTGGACAGAATTACTTAACGTCTAAGTTTGGGTTTGGAGGGAAACCTTGCAAAGGGGACGGGCCTTGAGCCATCACCCTGGAGCCACTGGAGAACCCATCTCATGACCTCTCCCAGTTTACCGCCCCCCCCACCCCGAATCTGGGAGTGTGGAACTGCCAATGAGTGTCCTTGGAACATGCTTTCCAGATCCTGGCTCCTGGGAGAGGATGCGGCGCTGCAGGGCGACTTCAGAGGTTAGTGGCATTTTCAAGGCTGCAGACCTGCGTGCACAAGCCCCCAGCCGCAGGACCAGGCACTGGGGGCGAGGTCGGCCTGGGTTTCTGGTGATGGTGCCCCAACCACACGGCACCAGCTCGTACTCATTTAACCCTGAGCCTTGTCCCCACCTGAGCGTGCACTCAGGATCCGAACTTGGCTGAGCTCAGCTTAAGCAACTTGCTTTGACCGGCCCAGCCAGGACGTGGTCAAGTCAGGGTCCGACCCCTACACGCTGCTGCCTCCTGGGGCCACGTGGTGTGGATGCTGGGGGGCCATGGGCTGCAACTCTAGGGTGTCAGCTGAGTTCTGCAATCAGAAACCAGAAGCAAGGTTGGGGACGTGTCTTTTCAGTCTCCCCACGCAGTGGCTCCTGAGGGTCCTTCTTGAGGGCATCATAGCCTGGAAGGACACTGGAGACCCCAGGGACGCTTCCGAGGGTCGTGTGGCAACCTCACTTGGTCCCCGCGGCTGGACGGAAATACGGATGTGAGCCCATGTGTGGACATGCATGTCATGCGTGTCGTGTGTGAGCACGCGTGTGCGAGTGTGCCTAGGGCCTCTCGGGGGCTGGGGGTCCTCTGCAGGGCTATTGTCCCCGAGAGGGATCCCTCCTGCCCTTGGTCACGTCCGCTGTGGGATCCCCATCTGGCACACAGCAGCTCATAGCTACCTAAGAAAGGGGTAGATTATGGCCGTGTCAAGCTCTCATGACTCAGTTTCCCTGCTAGCTCGCGAGAGCCAAGGATGCCTCGGTAAGCAGATAGATCAGGCGGGTCTGGGGCCGCGGGGTGTGTGGGCTCAGAGCAGAGACAGGCTTTCATGTTTGGTGACCTTGCCACCACCGGGCACGTCAACAGCTTCCCCCAAGTTTGGTGGTCGGGGGTGCTCTTTACCTGCTGCAGACGTGGACTCGGGGCTCACGAAGGAACACGACGGCCGAGTGTCCACAGAGAATTAGGAGGGGCTGGAATGCATCCTGTCACGCTTCTCCCCCAGTGCCCACCGCCCTCCCCGAGCTTGGGGGTGAGTCTGAGCTGCTCAAGTCTGCCGAGGTGGCTGCAGAAAGGACCCCAACAAGGGGCATCCCCCGACACCTGTGGGCTGGCAGCCGCCCAGGGGAGGTCTCCTGACCCCCCACCAGCAGGTGCACCCCTCTGCGGCCTGAGGACGCAGCCCCGAGGGTTAAGAAAGCCGGCAGAGCTGCACGGAGGACCATCTTCCAGCATCTTCCCCACGGGCTCGCGTTTAGGAAGGAGAAAGCAGGAGCAGAGCCTGCTGCAGACCCGGAGCTGGTCCTTCCCCCTCCGCGGACAGCCCGTCCACCTCCACGAATGGGCAAGACTTTCTTCGGATCCTTCCTAACCAGGCAACAGCAGGGTTAAGTGCGTGAGAGGGAGAGGGAGTCCCAGGCTGCCTGGGACTTGGAACTCCCCAGCTGAGAGCCCAGCAGCCGGAGGAGAGGCCAAGGCGGCCGCCCGGCGGGGCTGCAGGCGCCTGGTCCGGGGCCGTCCGGAGCGCTCCGAAAGCCGCCCGGACGCACAGCACACGCCAGGACGCGCCACAAACCGGCCGCTGCTGCCCCGGGGGTAAGTGCTAAGAGCTGGCCCTGGTGGCCCGGGGGGGGGGGGAGGTTGGAAATGTGGTGCTTTCCTGGGACGTTTGGAAGGGGTGCTGCCCGGGCAGGCTGCGTCGCTACCGTTACGATGAACACATGCAGCCAAACTGCAGGAACCGACACCGCCTGGGGACGTCTCTAGGGTCGAGCGGGGCCTTCCGCTTACCCCACAGACAATCCCACGTCGGGACCAGATGTGCGCTCAGAGGCGGATCCGTGTGCCGGGCACAGAGGCCCGTCTGCAGCCTGTGACCGGCTGCCATCAGGGCGCCCCTCCCTGAAGGCTTTCTCTGGGCGTCTGCGTGGGTTCCTTCCCGGGCTCCATCCCCGGGACAGCCTTATCTCTCCAGCCGCCTGCTTCGCATGGGCTGTGAGCGAGTCTGACGAGTGTGCTTCTTGCTCAACGTGCATCTCACTACGGCCTTTCTGACTCAGCGAGCAGGCAGGGCCGGGTCCCCCGAGCACACAGGAGCAGAACCGGATGCGTGGCTCGCAGGGCGCGCCGTCCATCCCGGGCATGGACTTTAGGGTGTTTGCGAGCTGTGAGAGTGGGGTCCCCAGCAGGCCTGTGCTCCCTGATGTGTCTGGTTCCCGTCAGCAGTCGGGTTGCCAGCGACAGTGACGGTCACGGTTTCCGCATCCACTTCCTGAAACTCCCCGGGAAGGGTCCCCCATCCCACGCAGACTCGGCCCAAAGCCCCGGTGTGGGGTTTGCTGGAGGTTCTCCCGGGCTGGGTCTTCAGGAAGGATGGCAGCCTGCAGGGACCCGGGTGACAGACGGGAGGGGAAGTGGGTGAGGTTTCAAAGTTCCAGTCCCCCTGGGTGTCGTTGCGCTTTGAGCAAAAGTCCCGCGCTGTGAGATCTCGGCGAGCTGGCGCCCTGTCTCGGTGATTCCTCGTGCCCCCCGTGTCCTGCATGGTGCTGGGATGGGGCGGACGGGGTTTGGGGTTGTTGAGAACCCTGGCAGGACTCCCACCCCAGTGCAGATGGTGTGAGAACATGGGGCTCCCTGCACCCTGCGGCCTCCGACGGTCAGTGCCTGCTGGCGGTCAGGCGTCTGGATTCAGAATTCTCCCCCTGCTGATGGTCACAGCTGTCTTCCCAGGACTGGACTCCACGGAGCGAGGCCTCCCAGCCCGGGAGCTAGGCCCAAGCTGAGTGGTCAGAACGAGGTGCCCTGCTGGCTGCCAGGCACCTGGGCTACCTGCTCCTAACATAGGAGCTGCTGCCACCTGAGTGTGACTGTTTCCATGTCATCCGCTGGGACCCTGTCCCCTCGGCTTTATGCCGTGGCACGTACCTTGTGACTGTGACCGAAAGAGGACAGCTAGGCTTCAGGTGAAGGCACCTGGTACTGGTTTGGGTGTTTCTTGAGATGGAGTCCTAACACGCAGGGGTCCTTAGTGCGAGGTGCCCCGTAGACAGGACTGGCTCTCCGCCGGCCTGCTCCCACATTTCCCGCAGCTCCCACCTCCCCACTCCATGACGCCGCAGCCCCAGGTGCCCAGGGCCTCCAGGCGTGGACATGCGGTTGCTGCAGTGGATATTTGTGGCCCCCCTCCCGGAGGAGTCCTTCCCCGCTGGTCTGCACTTCCGGCAGCCCGGGGTTTTCCCTTGAGGACCACCTCGGGGTGGCTGTGGGTGCTCACCCACTGGAGGAGTTAGGGGGTCTGGCCCCCAAGTCCTCACTATGCAATGTGGGGCCGTCGTGGGTGGGTGTGGGGCTCTGGCCCTTTCTCGTGCAGCAAACTTGCTCTCACCGCATGGGGCAAGGGGCCGGACCAGGCTTCGGGAGCACTTGGGGGTCACCAAGCCCTGCACCCTTGCTCCCAGGTCTGGGCGTCACCAGGCCTGCTCCCGAAGAAGTGGGTTTACTGTGTCTCCTGCCTGCCAGTGGCCGCTGTGGCAGGTTCCGTCCTCGCAGGAGCCCCCCCCCCAAAACCCCAGCGGGGACCGGTGTCCCAACTGCCTTTTATGGTCGCAGAGACTGGGCCTCAGGGTGGTTAAGTACTAGCCAAGGCCACAGGCCTGGGAGCCCTGAGCCCACCGGCAACCTGGCCATCCTGTTGTGAGGTCATCTGCCACCTGGAAGTCCCCAGCGGGGCCACGAAGACACGCGGTCCGCTCCCTGCGGGCATACAATGCTGTGGTCTGCAGCATGTCCGTGGGGCTCTTGGCCCTCCCTGCTGTGGGCTTTAGGACACTTGCACCGAGTGCACACCCGAGCCCCTATCAGCCCCTCCCCAGCTTGTCTCTGGGTTTACCCGTGCTGGGCCTTTCCCGTGACCACGCCGTGTTTGTGCGCCGTGGCTGTGGCCTCCCTCCCTTGCATGCCCCAGCCCACCCCCAAGGTAGCACCTCCTTCCCCACAAGATCCCGGCCCCGCCTGCCCAGCCTCGCGGCCTCTGGGAGAGTCAGTAGCGATCACGCCGCGGCTGTCCGCATCTCACCACCGCCCGCACCGATGGCGGCTGCAGGCCCGGCTGGCTGTGGCCACGTGTGCTGTCAGCGGCCTGAGCTGCTTCTTGTGACCGGTGCGCACGCCCCCGGCGGCTCTCCTCCCCGAGGGGACGCCCCGTGGATCCTCACAGCAGTCTGACGTCCGTCCCACACGCGGCATTCCCAGGGGCCGGGGAGGGGGTGTCCTTTCAGGATAGCATGGGTGGCGGCGACCTCAGGCAGAACTGGCGTCCTTGCAGGTGGACCAAGTCCCCAGGGCCTGAAGTTCCTCATCGGGAAGACCCCGAAGCCGGCCCGGGTTTCCGTGACGGTGAGCGCCGGCCCCCTCACGGCGGGGAACGCGGGGCCGGGACGTGGCCTACGTGGCAGTGGCCGGTGTGTTTGCTTCGGGGAGCCAGGCCACCGGATGCCACACACCAGGCCCGGGCACATGCGGCAGGCAGGTCCTCACACGCTCGTGTGTGCGCGTGGACGGGAGCACGGGACCCCCGGCCAGCGAGCGCGGACCAGGCCGCGTTTCAGGCGGGCGGAGTGTGGGCGCAGGCCCCGGGCTGGTCTCCGGGAGTCCGTGCAGACGTCACCTCCCCGGTCAGTCCCCTCTGAGTACTCGAGGATCTAAACCCAGAGTCGGCCTGGCCACATCTGGCAGCGTCCGGGCCGGACAAAATGTTTCCTTCTCAGCCGGTGCGTCTCCGCAGAGGGGGACGGCGTGGAGGGCCGCCAGGGTCGGGGCAGCCGCCAGCGTCCCAGCACGCACGCCCGCACCTCAGAAGCCAGTGCGCTGCTGAGCCCCGCTCCCCGCCTTCCTGACGTGCAGCCCTTGGCCGGCCCCGCAGGAACGCCCTCCCTCGGGCCGTCCAGGGCCGTGAACTCGCGCAGAGGAAGAACCCCGTGTGCTCTGTCCGGGGAGCTGGTACGCGGCCTCCTGCCACCAGAGCTCCGGAACATTCCCTCCTCACCTTCCTCATCTCTTTGCTCCCACGGACGTCTTTCCCTTTGAGAGGGCAGCGTTCCCCTTAACGACCCGCCCAGATGCAGCAAGAGACAGGGGCGTGCGTCTGTGTCTCCCCATTGGGGCCGCGCAGAAGCCCCTCTTCACGGGGGTCCTGAAACGTCAGCCTCTGCCGTCCACGGCCTCCATGGGGGCCCACGGCTCCTCCCGGGCCTACAAGGCTGGGGTGCGGGTGGCAGTGGCCCCCACGAGCGTGAGCTTGCCTGGGTCCCCCCCCACTGCCCACGGTGGGCATGTGCAAGGGCAGATTTATGACTTTCCTTGTTTAAGATGCGGCGACTGAAAATGGCCTCGTCCTAATCCCTAGACACCGTGGCTGTGTGACCTCAGTGGCCGGAGGACTTCGCAGGTGTTAGGATACGGATCTCGTCAGGGGATCTCAGGGTCATCCGGTCATCCAGCGCAGTGTCACAGGATCCTTATGGAACGGGGGCACTTGCACAGACAGAGCCCACGTGACCACAGAGGCAGAGGTTGGAGCACTGTGGCCGCACTTGGAGAACCGCCCTCACCCCCATTCCCGCTCGGGCTGAACTGGCCCCTCCCCCAGCCCCCCGGGTTCCATTCACTGGTTTGGGACCGGCTGTCTTGGGGCTGTCACTGGGTGTCCCCACCCGGTTGTGAGGCAGGCGGCTCTCAGGGCCTGCCGGAAGAGCCACGGGCCACGTCCCCGAGTGGGCGGCTCCGTGTGCCCACAGCCAGGGCCTGCCGGGCTCCTGGCTTTGGGCCCCGCGTTCTCCTCGTGCCGTCACCGCTCCACTTCAGCGAACACCAGCCCCGAAAACAAGTCCGAGCACGTGAGCGGCGGCTCTCGGTCAGGAACAGGGGGCGGCTCTGTGTCCAGCCCACCACCCCGAGATCAACAGTCACGTGCTCCTGCGACCGGGCCAGCCAGGGGCCCCCTGAGTATGGCCCTTAAAATCCGCTCCTGGGAAAGGACTTTTCTAGAAGAGGCAGAGCTTCTCCATCGGGGGGAGGAGGGAAGCAGCCACGAGGATTTGAAGCCGATGGACTTTGAGCAGGGCAGACCCCCGGGGCTGTGCGGGTCAGCGATCCCGGCTGAGCTCACCCCGCATGTGTCATTCTCGAGCGGCCCAGGTGAGCCTCGAAAGACAAGCTCTGGCAGGTGCCAGCCCCTGAGGATGTGGCCAGGCGTGACGAAGATGGGGACACGTGTCTGAGGGGCCCAGGACAGGCCCCAGGACCGTGGAGGGACGGCAGGGGCGCAACGAGCATCTGGGCCTGCCTGCTGGCTTCGCAGGTGGGTAAACCGAGGCTCAGGGTGGATGGTGCGCGTCCTTGCCAGCCTCCTGGGCCGGCTCACCTTCTGAGGCCATGTTTTGTTTGTAAAGCAGGACGGTCAGGAGCGGTCCCTCTGGTGAGGTGTTTCCCAGCGTCGTCGTTACCCCTGCCGTTAGCGTCAGCCCCTGTCACGGGCCTGCCGCCTGCCGGGTGCGGGTGTGGGGGCAGGGGGCCGTGGGACACGTGGGCAGGAGCTGTTGCTTTGGAAAGTCCCCGTGCGGTCCGCTGCACGATGTGTCCAGCTCCTTGGAGAACGCAGGGAGCACTTCCCATGAGGTGAGTGCGCCGTGGGGTTGGGACACAGCCCTGGTGCTGGAACTGTACCAGACAGGCCTTCCAAGCCCGCGTAGTGGGGACACGCTGACCCCCCCCAGTTATCTGGGGTGACACAACGGAAATGCCCCCCCCCCACGGCCCGGGCCCGTCCTGGCTCCCCACTCCGCTGGTCCAGGCAGGCCACTCCCGCCCCATCCATGACAGGACAGCAGCGTGGCCAGGGCTGGTGGTAAGCTCACGGCTGCCCCAGGCAGGACCCAGGCCCCTCTCTGGGGGGACCCGGCTGACACAGGACGTGCAGGTGGTGCGGGTTGCAGGCTTCTGGCGGGTCGCTGCGTCCGTGATCTCCACGTGAGTGCACCAGCCCGGAGCCAGCAGGAGCCCCATCCTGTGCTGGTGCAGGGATTTGTGTGGCTGGAGCCTGTGTGGGCTTCTCATGAGGATCTTAGGACAGCGACACGACCCTCCCAACTCGCAGTACCGCGTAAGCCCAGCTCACCACTGGCCTGAGGGGCAGGTGCCCTCCTCGAGCTGCCCCGGCGCCACTGACGTCCACCCAACGCTGCTGGGTTTGGAGAGCTTTGCCCACGCTGCCTGACCTTCCAAGCACCTGTACCCACTCTACAGATGAGGAAGCGGAGCCCGGGAGGGGTGAGGTCCTGGGGTCAGTGTAGGACGAGTGTAGGACGAGTCTCTGAAACCTCCAAGCGTGTTTGGTGTCCGCCTGTTGCATCTGGGGACGGTGAGGGGCAGCACAGCGGACTTGACCACTGCGCTTCTTCCCGGCTGCCGGCACGATGTTGTACCGTGTTGTAGTTTCCAGTGTGCGTGTGATACATACCATTTTCGTAGTCAGAAGAAACGTGTGAAATCCTTGAAGAGCACAAGCGCAATGCACGAAGCCTGTGAGTCCTGACAGACGGAGCAGGTCCCTTCCCGAGAGCAGCTAGCCTCTGAGCCACGGCCGGCCCCACGTTCCGCCATCTTGCAGGCCTTCCACGCCTCCCGCCCTCACTGTAACCCTGACTTGTCTGGAACAGAATGGGTTTGGTCTCAAAGAGTTACTTCTGTGGCTCCCTTACAGGAGAGGATGCGTCCCTGCAATGACCGTTGACTGTACTGGGCGGGGCTCCCTGGGACAGACTCAGCTTGCAAGCTCTGTTCGCCTTTTGTCCTTACCCCCTTCATCCTGTCCTGAAGGCAGATATGATGCCTGGAGAAGCAGCAGCCATCTTGTAGCATGAGGACAAAAGCCAGACTCTAAAGATGATGGGAAGGAAAGAGAGGAGCTGTGTCCCTGATGGTCCCAGGCCCCGTACTCTCCCTGGATTCCCCACCTCTGGGTGTCGGATGGATGGATGCTGGCATCTCTTCCTGAGCCCCCCTCTCGCTCACTGGGTGTAGCCCCTTGGGGCCAGCCACCAGCACGGCAGGAGATCCCTTCGGGTTTTCTGATTGTGCTGGAGAGAGGGGCCAGCTTGAGGAGGGAGGGGACGTGGGTTGGAAGGAGCACCACCCAGGAGGCCATTTACTAAGTGGTAAACGCTGGTGGCGAAGGAAATCAAGCTGACATCTGCCCATAGCAGTGGGAAGCGTTGGAGTCACTCTGCCCGGGGACTTGCAGAAGTGCCCACTTGAATGCACTTCATTTCAGATCCTTATTTTTGAAAAGGAGAAAATAAAATACAGCAAGGATTTCTGGAGACAGAGCCTGTATATGTCAAGTTGAAGAACTTAGAATCCTAGAGCAATTTTGAAAAAGTCGCCTAAATTGGGAAGGATCCCCATGCCTGATCCAGACCGCTCCCCAGCTGTGGCCTGCAGGACAGCGTGTGGTGTCACTGGGGGGACAGACGCACAGGTGAGTGGGACAGAGTCAGTGGCCCAGGAGTAGACCCACACAGACACACCCATCAGGTTCTTAGCAAAGGCCCAGAGCCGTTCCAGGGGGGCAGCACAGTGTTTTCTACAGCGGCATGTCCCGAAACAGAAAGTGAGCCTCCAGCTGGCCTGACCCGTCATCCAGAAGTTAACACAGACTGGGTCAGGGATTAAATGTAAAATGAAAAACTGTAGAACTCGAGAAAAAGAGAATCGTAGGAAAATGCAGGATCGGGGGCCGAGAGAAGCCTTAGGGTTGACACTCAGCAGGGCCCCCCAAAGGGTCAGTCAGACCTGACCAGAATAAAGCCTCTGCCTTCCCGACAGACCCACGCAGAGGAGACAGAGCGGGAGCAAACACTGGCCGGCCGCACCTCTGACAAACGCTCCGGAATCCGCAGAGCCCCACACCCAACAGTCAAGAAACAACCCGATCACGAAATGGGCAAAGGGCGTGAACAGGTGCTCCCCGAAGAGGACGTGCAGGCGGCACGTGGGGACACGAGGGGAGGCTCGAGGTCACCGGCCGCCAGGGATGTCGCATCAAAGCCGCAGCCGGACAGCAGCCCACGCCCACCGGTGCGGCTGCCCTGAATCCCGGACACCACCTCTGGGTGCGGAGGCGAAGACTGGTCTGTCGCAGCGGGTGGGAACGCACCACGGAGCAGCCGCTCGAAAGGACGGCTTGACCGTTTCCCGTAGAACGAAGCACACCCAGCAGCGACCCTCTCCGGCGTTTGTCCCAGGCCTGCTTCGCACGGAGCGGACAGACATCCGGAGCAGCCGTGCTTCTAGGGGCAGAGGCCGGGGAGCGGCTCAGGGGTCCTTCATCAGCAGAGACGCCTGCTCCGCGCTAACCTGAGCATGCTCTCTCGGCCACGACCCGCTCACACACACAGGCGCACGCGGGCACACGTGCGTGCATGGACAGGGGCTGGCGCCGAGCCCCTGCGTTTGGTCGCGATATCCCTCCAGCACTCGGCAGGATGTGAGCACAGCAGGGATGGGCCGTCTGGGACCTCCAACACGTTTCTACTCCATTTCCAGTGATTTTATCATCATTTTGCAATTAGGAGTTTTCGAGAAGGGGGGAAACGAAGGGAAAATGCCACCAATTCTTACTTTGTCTCTTGGCTCCTGGTTGTGCTTGGAGAGGTGACCGAGGTCCCGGCGTGGAAGCAGGCGTCTGAAGCTCAGACGGAGGCCACACGCTCTGAGTTCCTTCCCAGACGGCGGTGACGAGAGGCGGGGGCGGTGGGGACTTTCTTGGCCCTGCCGGGCTCCCCCCGGGGACTCCGTGTCTCCGAGTCTTGCTAAGGGAGAGTAAGCATGGACCCTGTCGGTCGGACCGTGAGGGGGTGTGTTTTGAAGGTCACAGGGCCTCGGTGCGCTCGGTGGTGTGTATGGAGCACCTGTTGTGTGCCAACACAGAGGGGGGACATGAAGCACAGAGAGGTCAAGCCGCCTGCTCCAGGTCACACAGTGAGGGGTGGCAGAGTGAGGTTTGCACCAGGCATCGGCAGCCACCCCCTAGCCCCCAAACCTCCTTCCTCAGAGAGGATACGACTGGCTGCGCTCTGGGGCACTGGCTCTAGAAGGTGTCTCTCCACCCTCGGGAGCGTGACGGTCACGCTGCTGCTGGTGGCCTAGAGGCCGCATCCCTGTCATGGTGCAGCAGGAGCTCGAGGGGGCACAGCTTGCTTCCGCCCCGAGGGCTCTAGGCCTGAGTGAGCTTTCTGCGCTGCTTCTCCTGACGCCCCAGCGCCCCGCTCAGGGAAGGCGCGGCCCATCAGACAGCAGGTCAGGAAAGAGACGGACAGCTGGGTCTGGCCTGCGGAAGGAGCTTTGCTTCTCTGGGGCCTCGGGTGAGCCCCTCAACCTTGCTGGGCCCCCGTCTCCAACCCAGCAGTCTCTGACAGGCCGCGTGAGGCGTGCAGGGGAGCCTCTGCCCTCCTTGGCTCTCCGCAGCCGGATGGGACGTGAGCTCTGTGGCCACTCGGAGCCGCAGGGAGGCGCTAGGAATGCGTCGTCTTGGCCCCGCGGGCCGCCTCCTCCCAGCGTCACGACTGGGATGGGAGGAAAGGGGTCTCACCGTGCGTGTTCCCTCCCTCCTGCATTCGGCCTCTCCACGCTGCTGCCTGTGTGTGGGGACGGGCCTGCCCCGCCTTCCGGGAGGGCAGCTGCGGCTTTCCAAGCCCAGGGCCTGCATCGTGGGGATTTTCCTTCCTGTGGAGAGTCTGCTTCCTGGGCCACATGCAGCTCACGTGTGGGCCACGTGGGCAGCACTGCTGGGGCGCCCCACTCCGATCAGGGCTTCCTAACTGTCTTGGTGTCACGGGCTCCATCTCAGAGTCAAGATCTTGGACGTATGAGATAGAACCGGAATTCTGGATGCAGAGAGGAGCCCAGGTCTGCTGCGGGACAGACGCCCCAGGAAGCAAGTCGGACCATGTGCCGCACATCCGCGGAGATCAGGGGCCGCCCTGTACCGCAGCGTGTGGCTCAGGACACGCGGTTCCCTGCGACGGCGGCTGCAGCTGCCCCGGGGCAGAGTCCCGCACTCTGGGATAGACGTTTGCCCTTGCAGGAGACGCTCCGTTTTAGCTAGAGGGTCGTGAGAATGAAGATGTGATTTTCTTTCTCATCTAAGTTCGGCGGCTCCTGGGACGGAGCCCTCCGTGTCGGAAGACCCCGGCCCACTGCGCCTGGTGAGACCTCACTGCGGCAGAAACCACAGGGCCTGACCCCCCGGAAACGCAGATTGCCAGGCGCCCCATGACTTTCAGGTCTGGACTCTGCGCAGACCCCGGAAGTCTGCATTTAGACCCTGTCCCTGGGCGGGGCTGTTCTCGCGGAAGCCTGGGGATGCTGGAGGGACACAGAAGGTCTCCTGGCTGCATTTCGCTGCCAGCCAGGAACCATCGAGGGAGGAAATGGCTCCCCCAAGGCCTTGACGGACAGGACTGGGCTGTCTCTCTTGCTCCCTCCCCTCCCTCTCACGGCGACACCTGTAGAGGGTTTTCCTGTGGCTGGGGGGTCACTTACCCTCCCGTGTCCTATATCGAAAAGCCACCCCCCAGAGCTGCTCGCACTCCTCCCAGAAGGCTTGGTGGCCCTTGGGGACTTTGTTCCCAGCACGGCCCTGCAGAGCCTTTTGGTGGGGCCTCCTGTGGGCTGCCCCAGAGCAGGACCACAGCCTCCGTGCACTACGGTGGAGGTGCCTGTCCAGGGGCCCGTGGTGGGATTAGGAGCAGAGTCTGCTGGTTTGATCCCGGTGTCCGTAATCCCATGTGAGCAGAATCCCCGCTTCCTCACCTGAAGACGAGATGTCAGGGAGCTCACCGGCGCGCCCGGGTAGAGCCGGGTGACCTGGGCGAAGTCCCCACCGTGCCTTAGCTACCCGCGGAGAGACCCTGACGGAGCAGGACCCGTTTAAGAGAACGTTCGGACTTAAGCCGACACAAGACGCACACACGGGACCCGAGGACCAGTGCGAGAATCGGGAGGACGCTGCCAGCATGCAGGCGGCAGGGGTGCTGGTAGGAACCTGCGGAGAGACCAGGGTTGGCCTGGGGGTGCAGACACGGCCGGTTGGCCTCTCTGGGGCGGGAGCCACCGCAGGTCACTGCCGCCTGTCCCGGAGCTTGTGGTGTAGCCTCCGACGGAAGGACAGAGCGCCAGGTGCCGGCTTCCCCACCGTGTCCTTCCTTCCCATGTCAAGGTCTTCTGCGTGTTTTCCTGACACTTACTACGCTGCTGAACGGCGGTGACACTTCCCCGGTACTAGGGCGGCCGGAGAAGCTGGTCCGTGTGGGGCATGTGCACGTCTGGGGACCCTGGTGGTGGCAGCTCCTGGCTCGGCCCGGAGCCCAGTCTGCAGCTGCCCTCTGGACCCCTGGCCGTGCATTTTCCACTGGTGAGTGTCCAGCACAGGGACGCCCTTCTCAAGCCAGCTGCTCTCAGCAGCGAGGTTCTGAGAACCCCGGGGTCCAGCAGAGCCCGAGACTCCTTACAAGGAGTTGGGGAGTCACCCCTGCCCCTGGTGTGGGGCCTGCTGGCTCAGACGTAGTCCCCATGCACCGAGGGTCGACGAGACGCAGCCTCGGGCGCCGGGAGCCGTGTCCTGCTAGGCTGCTGTCCAGCCATGCGAGCTGAGGCTGGACCACATCCCGCAGCTTCCCTGCTCTCCTGGGACGTGGGGAGCTGTTTGAAAACCACCCCGGGCTGAGACTGTTGGGACCGTGTCAGCATGACTGTGAGGAGGCAGGATGGCTGGCCCGTGAGTGCAGAGGACTGACACCTGGGGCGTGTCCTGAGCTCCACCTGGATGGCCCTCTGGGCGGGAGCGAGCCTGTTTGGACCCAAGGCCTCCCAGCCTGGAGAGCAGGCTCTTCTGGGAGGGGGATGGAGGGGGAGTTTGCCCTGGAGAGGGGGTGCCCAGGGCGACAAGGTGCCCACGGGGGAGTCTGGATGGAGAAGCTGGCATCTGAGCTGCTTCCCTGTGGGGGGACGTGCCCACGGCAGGTGGGGAAGCCGCGCCGGGCCTCTCTCCACCTTCCCCTGGTTCCAGGGAGCGTCTGTCGGCCCAGGTTGTTTCCAGTTACCGACCAATCTTCTAAGAGCCCTGCTGGCCCAGGGGAGGGAGGCCCTTCCCCACGGCGCCTCCCAGCGCTTGCTCCCTCCAGGTAGTGAAGGAAGACACGGGCCCTCCTGCCTTGCGCGTGTTACAGAAATGGCAGAAGGAAAGCGCGTCTGTGCCCGGAATCTTTGATTCATTTCACGCGGTGATGTCATCCGGCCCTCGAGGGAGGCGTTCTTAGCTGCGGGGCTGGGAAAGGAGGCGGCTCTCCCCGGACCCACAGGCAGCTGGGGCCCGGGCCCGACCTTCATCAGCAGCACCTGACGGCTCAGGGCGGGCCGCCGCGGGGCTGAGCAGGGGCCGGAGCCCAGGCCCGGGAAAGGTGCCGCCCTCTGTCCATCAGCGCCTGGCCCGGATCCCAGAGGCCCCACCCCGAAGCCGTGAGTCAGCACCACCCCAGGGGTGGACACATGGTTCCCACGCTCCCTGTCAGCGCTGGCTCTGGGCGGCAGAAGGCACAGCGCCCCGCCCGAAAATGCCAACGGGGGCAGGGGGACGGCAGACGGCCGTGTGCGGGGCCTGGACGTGGCTCTGGAAGGAGGAGCCAGGCTGGAGGGCCTCGCCGGGGTGGGTCCGGGGCCTCCTTGGATCTCAGCTGCAGGGGTTTGATCTTCGAGGCTCTGGAAATGACGCGTCCGTCCCGCTGTGCATGAGGTCTTGCCCCTCTCCCTCCCTCCGCGGGACGTGCATGCAGCCAACGGGTCTGCACCGCGCCTGCCTTCCTCCGACCCTGATGCCGGTGGCGGCCTCCGAGAGTTGACCCTGCTCTAGAGACCTGAAAATAAAAACCGCGTGAGAGATTCGTGCAAAGTCAGACCAAAGACAGAAACTCCGCTGATGCTGCCAAACCGTTGCTGAAACCTGCAGAACCACGGGTGACGGCCGTCAGACGGGCAGACGCGGCCAGTTTCAGAAGCACTGGAGCAGAGAGGTGACATCGTCCTGGACAGGACGGCGGCTTCGGCCCCCTGGCTCGCGGCGTGCGGGTTGCGTCTGACGTGGGGCCTCGCGAGAGCCGGTCCGGTGGCCCCCACGCAGCTGAGCACACCTGTTCTCCTCCAGGGACCGGAGAATGAGGGATCATCTCGTCTGTTGCCTTCCTGATCCCTAACTGCAGAGCGTTTGCCCGGCCCCGTGACGCGGTTCTGATGTGACGATGGACATGGGAGTGCACGGTCCTCGTCCGGCTCAGGCGTCCTCCTTATCGCCAAGGACTTATCTCGTCCCAGTGTCTCTCTGTTCTCAGTCCACCCACCGCGGGAGTTAGAACGTGCGAGGACGCGGCGAGTCTCTTCCATCCCCCGCGAAGCCATGCGCCTCCCGTCTTCAGGGCCACACAGACGTGGTCAGCCCCTGCCGCACCCGCTGCACCCCTGCTGCGGAGTGCCGGAGGCCAGGCCCAGGCTGGACTGAGAGGCGGCTGCGACGTCGCCGGCTGCGTTCCCCAGCAAGGCCCCTGCTGGCCTCCCAGCCACATCCCAGGTGGGCTCGGGGCTCGCACGCCGGCGTCCGTCCGAGTCCGTGTGTCCTTCTGTGTTTCTCAGCTCTCGTTCTGCACAGAGGAGGACTCACCTGGTTCCTGCGGGGTCCCCATGGGGGGCTCATGGACGGTACGTGCGGGGGGCGGGGAAGCAGGCCTTGACCCTGGTGAACCAGCGAGGCCCCGAGAAGCCAGGCCCACGGCAGGCCCAACGGCGAGCGCCAGGGTTTGGTCGTGGGTCTGCGGGCCTTTCTCTGTCTCGGTCGGCGCGTGTCTGACCCTCGGAGCTGCCGGCGGCGGCCGGGGCGGGTGGGCCCTTCGAGGGGTGCCTGCGTCTTCTCAAAATCTAATGGTCTTAGTGTTATTTTTCGCACGTTAAATACTTTTTATCATTTGAAATGTGTGTGTTGGTGAGTCCGGACAGCTGCACGCACACGTGTAACCACCACCAGCGTTGGGACCCGTCGTCTCCGTCGACCGGACGGTCACCCACCTGCTTCCCCTCACTGGATGAGACGCCGATTCTCGACTGTCACATGCGCGGAATCTCCCAGCGTGACGTGTGCACGTGTGGTGCCGTGTTGCGGGCGGCCACCCCGCAGTGCTGTCCCTCAGAGGCTCGCTCCTTTTCACGGGTAGTAGCGTTCCGTGGCTTGGCTGTCCCACGGAGCGTGTGCACTCTCCGTGGAGGGCCGCGGGCCGTTTCCCACGTGGGGTTCTTGGGAGCAAAGCCGTGAGTGTGCACGTGCGAGTGTGCAGGGGCGGGCGCCCTCGTCGCACCTTGTGCATCCCGGCCACGGACGTCCCGGGCTGCAGATGTTGGGGACGAGGGTGGACACCTTGGGGCAGACTTTCAGGGGCGCCCACTCGCAGGGCCCCGCGGGAGGGCCTCCGCCGCCCCACCCAGCCCCGGTGAGGCCGGCGTCCAACAGTCTTGCTGGAGCCGGGTCCTGTCCGTCGATGGAATGCCGTCCGGACAGGCGCGTGTCGGCGTGTCTCGTGGTTTCCGTCTCCGTCGTCCTCGTGGCTCGTGATTCAGAGCACGTCATGTGCCGTCCTGATCTTCAGGGAAGTGTCTCCTCCGTCTTCTGCCCCCTCTCCACTGGGGTATCCGAGCTTGTTGCTGAGTTTTGAGAGCTTTTAAATATGGTCCGGAGACACGTCCTCCGAGAAGTATGTGTTTGCTGCGTAGTGTCTCCTGTCTGTGGCGTCTCCATTCTTCTTAATCGTGGCTTCCGAAGAACGGAAGTTTATGCCGTGCAGTTTATCAGTTTTTTATGGCTCAAGCTCTTCTGTGTCCTCTCCAAGAACTGTGTGTCCCTCCCAAGGTCATGAGTAATTTTTCGAGGGTTTTCTTCCCGACGTTTTATAGATTAAGCTTTTCCACGTGAATCTGTGATCCACTGCAGGATCGTCCTTGTGTCTGGTCGGAAGCAGGGGTTGGCGGTCGTGTTTTCCTGCGTGTGGACATGCAGTCGTGTCACCGCTGTTTTCTGAAAAGGCTGTTGGTCCCCCCGCAGAATTCTTGGGGCACGTGGTTGAGAATTAGGGGGCCGTCGGTTTACCTGTCTTCACGCTAATGCCGTCCCACCTTGATCATCGTAGCTTCGAATACGCGTCTTCTTTTTCAAAACAGCTTCGCCGGTGCCCGGGTAGCTCTGCTGATTAAGTGTCTGCCCTCAGCTCAGGTCATGATCCCGGGTCTTGGGATCGAGCCCCGCATCGGGCTCCCTGCTTGGTGGGGAGCCTGCTCCCCACCGCCTGCGGCTCCCCTACTGTGCACACATGCTCTCTCTCTCTCTCAAATAAATAGAATCTTAAAAAAAAATAACTTGGGCTCTGACAGGTCCTCTGTGTTACTGAAGGAACAACCTGCTTGTCCTTGGACTCGTGGACCGGCCTGGGAGGGGCCACGTCGCACGGCGTGGACCGCTCGACCCACACACAGGTCGCTTCTCTGTCTGCGTGTCCTGCTGTCTCCGTCCGTGCCGTGCTGCGGTTTTCACCACTGGGCCCGGCACCCCTTTCGTTGAATTTCCCCCTAAGCATTTTAGATCCAACCGTACCTGACATTTAAATCTTTTCTCGGTTTCGCGTCGCTCGTGCCTATACTAAGAGATACAACAGATCCTGGGATCGTCCTTCATCCTGAACCTGCTTCCTCTGTTTTCCCGTGATTTCCTAGGCGCATCCAGGGGGCAGCTCCCGTTGTCCGTGAGTACACGTTTGTAGGATCTCTTCCTACCAGCTGAGACCCAGCACATCGTATGAGAAAGTGGGGAGAGCGGACAGCGGGGGACGTGCAGCATCCCAGCACCCAGCACGGCGTGAGCCCCGGCGCTCCCACAGGCGCCTCCACACCGCTGGGGCGGTGGGTTCTCTCCCAGACTGGCTTCGAGTTTTTGTCCTATTTGGATTTCAGTTTTGTCAGGAGCTTCCCCAAACCTCATGAGAGGATCTCGTACTTTTTCTCCTCTTTCCTTCTGTAACCCTGGCTGGTTACCTTGCCGGGACGGACCCCCACTTGGTGATGGCGTGCTGCCGCTTTCACGCGCTGTGGAGTCGACGTGCTCGCACGTCGCTGGGGAGTTAGCCTCTGGGCTTAGGGGAGGCTCTGGTCTTGTTTTCACGGGACGTCGTCTGGTTCTGGGGTCAGAGCCACGTGAGTGAGAAGACATCTGTCCTCCCGTACTTCTTTTTTTTTTTTTTTTTTGATTTTATTTATTTATTTGTCAGAGAGAGAGAGGGAGAGAGAGCAAGCACAGGCAGAGAGAATGGCAGGCAGAGGCAGAGGGAGAAGCAGGCTCCCTGACGAGCAAGGAGCCCGATGTGGGACTCGATCCCAGGACGCTGGGATCATGACCTGAGCCGAAGGCAGCTGCTTAACCAACTGAGCCACCCAGGCGTCCCAA